>JAODTR010000004.1:1212805-1227447 GCA_025399935.1 Amblyopsis rosae | reverse complement strand
TAAATGCATTGAAGCAACTGCCATGTGATTGTTGATTAGATAATTGCATTAATGAGAAATTGAACAGGTGTTCCTAAGAATCCTTTAGGTGAGTGTATACTGTAGTATAAGTTATTTGTCAACAAATTGTCCTAGTATAACCAACACTTGATTTACAGTTCTGATTGTGCTATTCATTGTGATCATTCATCAAAAATAAATAAAATAAACGCTTTTAAAAATTCACAATTAAGCCAGAAATGCTGATCAAGAATGTGAGAATATCAACTGACTAAAGCCCCAAAAATTAATTATTGACTACACACTTAAAATAATCCAGATAAAATCAATTCAGACATAATTATCATTTGAAAAGCATAAATATTTTACAGTGTGAGCAGAAAATAAAGGGCAAAAAGGGCATCAAGATCTACTAGCAATGTCCACAAATACAGTTGATTTTTCAAGTCATGCGACTGCTGTGACACAAGAGAACCTCCTAAAAAAACGTCAATTATCTTTAAAGCCATGGGCAGCATTATGAAGGATGTCCTTTTGCCACCCCAACACTTTGACTACAGCAGCCATGGACAGCTTTATGAAGGATGTCCTTTTGCCACCCCAACACTCTGTGACTATCAACAGCCATGGGCAGCATTATGAAGGATGTCCTTTTGCCACCCCAACACTTTGTGACTACTGCAAAGCAAAACACATTAAATTCTATTCCCCGACAAAAGCTGTTACGATAGTGACTGTGTGGGTGAGCCGTCCCACTGTTGGTGAGATTAAAGGAACATTTCCTCTAAAACAGCTCAATATTAACAGCATTTTCTCAAACTCTACGCCGACTGTGACTGTATAAATGTGGTTGTGCTTGACAGACAAAACTAAATTTTGGAGGGTTTATTCTAAAATACTCTGACCACCTCTTTGAGGTGTGATTCGCATCTAACTACAGCAGTTATTCTTTAATGTTTGAAAACACCAAATTAATATATTATGTCCAAATGTACCTATATGTCTTCTCAAAAATATAGCATTTCAGTCATCACAACAAAATAATAACAGTTCTATAAATCATCTTTATGTTAGACGCAGCTTCATTCAGTACTTCCAGTGAAATAATCATGAGCTGTTTCCCCTCACAATTCTGTCAGCTTATGACAATATATTTTCTTAAAGTTTCATCTTAAAGTTTCATGGTGATCGGAAGGGGTCCGTTCATAGTCTCCCATTTCCTATCAGGTATGTCAAGCTTTACTATTTCCTTCCAACTGGCTGAATTAGACACAGTTCACTCCCAGCAGACATGATTGGCAGACTATTGTCACGGTGATGGCCAATAAGGTGGCTAATGCTGTCAAATATGTGATCTTTTGTCCGTACCTTTGGAAAAAAGAAACACGCGTGTTATTAGTCTCTTGCAGAGTGTTTTCGACAAGAGTATAATGAAATAAACATGAAAATCATTCAAAATAAAAAAGCCAATTTATATTCACAATATAGCCAATTCTCTCTCTCTCTCTCTCTCTCTCTCTCTCTCTCCTCACCGTGCCTTCTGGGTCCACCAGCAAGAGGTGTTTGGCCAGTCCATTGTGCATACCAGTCAGTACATAGGAGCCGGGGTTGGTGGTGCTCTTACGGACCAGGAAGTCCCCGTCCTCCCGGAGCAGCTTCTCCGCGTCGCGGCGGCTCATTTCCCCATGGTACCACGCCTGGCCCTCCAGCTCCTCCTGCGCACGGAAGGCCACGGAGCGCACGAGCAGAGGGCTACAGTTGTCCACCGAGGCGGCCTTCTGCAGACCGGCCGCCTGGGCCTGGGCCTGGCTCTTGCACTGCGGATGGGACTGGGACTGGATGGCGTCCTCGAAGGGCTCTGGTGTGGTGGTTGGGTTTGGCACAACACAGTTAATGAGCACAGGCAGGATTGCCTTGTTTGGCTGTGGTTGCTATGAGCCACAGCTGTGCATTTGTGTCTAAATGTAGTTGTGAAGCTAGAGGAAGCAATACAAACAGTTGTAGCAACGTGATTGGTTAAAGGCTGCTCCTATAGTTTCAAAATTAACCAGAGGTCTCTGCCCATTAAGATGCAACAACTGCAAACAATCCCCAATAGATTGTTTGGCTAAAAATAGCAAACCTATATTATAGTACATCAAAAAATGTACAGCATAGTTACTCAAAATAAAGGCACACTCGGTAAGATTCATACCAGTAAACAAGAGCAGAGAGAACTGAAAACCGAGAAGGAGAAAAAATGAATCACATTCACCTGCAATCTCAGTCATCTGAATAAAGGCTGGGGGCTAATTCAAGTGACTGTTCATGGCTGAAGAATTTAAACAATACTGTCATTTCTCTTTGTAATGAGCATCTAATATAAGTACAGTTGACGTCCAAATTACATTGAGTATTACATATAAAGTCATAGAGACGAATAGGATTATTATCTAAAGCTGAAGCAGGGAGGTGGGATATAAAAGAAACCTGCATACTGGTATTAATGTTGTCCTCCCATTGTCCTCATGCTGACATGATGTTATTACCTCCAAATCAAAGCCACCGAGAAACAAGCCAGGCCATCCCTATAATTAACACGTCTGATTAGAAGGTCATGTTATGGTATTAGTTAAGAGAGAGATTCTGGCTGTACATTAAAATTATTGACCCTGGAGGTTTGGTAATGTAGCCTGTTTGCCATTAATGTTTGTCTCGAATACGCAGTTGACTATTATGGCATCGTGCATTTGCTGAAAAGTAGCTGAAATAATAGATTTTATGATGACTTGAGTTTTTATTAAAAATATATTGTTTACACTACATGTGGAAACAACCTGCTCAATGCTCACAAAATTACAGTACATAAAGATACTTTAGCATTGCTGACAAAACGTCATATTTTCATGTTGTATCCTAAAAAATCTTCAATAATATAAATGTATTATGTATTAATTATTATTAGACAGTGGGGCTAAATAAAATAAAATAAAATACATTAATATTCAGCTGTTACAACTGTTAAAAACATTAATGAGTTCACAAAATGCCACTGCATCTCATTTTGTCACATTCCACAAACCACGTCCTTTACACCCAGTCAGTTGATTTCAAAATGGCGCCTCATTGAGTGAACCAAGACTTACTCATATCAAACAGGTCCTTCTGAGGACTGTCTCTGGCTGTGCAAGCCATGCCCTCTGCCGTGCCCTCTGCCTCGGCCTGTAGCGCTGCCAGCACCTGGGCATCAATCTGATGCGTGTTCACGTAGGTTGGCATCATCGCGTGACCTTTGCTCTCAGGCAGACTGTATATGTCGGAAGAGCCTGAGCATTTGGAGAAAGGATCGTAGTCTCACTGCAGAAGTCAAACACACCCCAGACTATTCCTGCTATGAACGTATCCCTACCTTGCTGTGTAAGCATGGGCTTCCTTTCTCCGCAGTGACGTCCTTGGTAGTATGTCTGGTCTACTGCGCTGGAGCCCGTCTGGCGACAAATGGCACAAGGCAGGTATAAATAGAAACACGGAGTGTTTGAATGTTGACCGCTCCGATAGAGAAACATCACAACTTTTAAGTCTTTCAAAAAGTACAGTAGCGATCATTGCCTAAAACACATTTCCTTAAAGCCTTTTGAACATCTTGATGGTTTACAGTTAAGTGTGATGATACCTGGGCTCCGTCCAGTGCCGGGCTCTCATTGGTCAGCCTGGTGTCAATGAAGCCTCCAGTGGGCGGCATCTTGCCGGGTATGTTGTTATAGTATGGGTGTTCAGCTGGCTCCTCCTCTTCCTCTGTCCACGGACACTCCTCCATATTTAATACCCTGCAGGGAAACAGCTGTTACCCTGCGCTCACACCGACAGCGATGTTGTAGCTGGTTGTAGCCAGGTCGCTTTGTAGCCGTGGCTGGTGGGCGTGTCTGCCCTGTCACTCAAAAAGGTACGCTAATGTGTCTGCCTTGCTACATGCGTTTGCTAAACAAACTCATGAGCCAACTACATAGAGTGTAGATGAACGTAGAAATATATGTCCCAGTAAACGTACAAGCACACACGGTTTCTCCTCCATTTTCAATCGCTAAGAATAGGGAGGGGCGTCGCCGAGACAGTCTACTCTCTGATTGTTTAGTTGCTACACCGCGTCACTGAAAAATTGAATGAAGTTCGTTGTTGGCCAAACTTCCAAGTCGCCAAGTCGCCGGCCACTTGTAGCTGGCTGCTTTGTCGCTCACTGTCGCCCCATAGTCGCTCGTTGAAATGAATGAAGGTCTGCCCCTACACCAGCTAACACCTTTGTAGACAGTTGTCTTACAAAGGTCAACTGTGAGCCGGGGCTAGCATTTGGGGAACTTTTTTCGGTGTCTGTATGCATGTGTGCGTATTTGTGTGTGTGTGTGTGCGTGTGCGTGATGTGTGTGTGTCAGTCTCACCTGTCATGCGTGGATGAGGGCTTGCTTGAGGGACACTGCAGATACTGCTGGAAACGCAGGTCGAACGCCTGGCCAATGGCACATATAACATCCTGGGCCAGCCCATCTGAACACTCCAGGATGTGACACGCTAACCAGTGGGAGGAGCCACACAGAACACGTGAGCTAATCATCGCATTAGTGAGCTGGTGTTAGCAACCAGTCGTGTTGTTAGCAACCACTCATAGCGCCGGCGAAGGCGTACAATAAAATATTTAATCAACTACCTCTTCGATTAACTGGATCCTTTGCTACGTAGGCAACATAATCTGTGGTATCCTAAAATAAGGCAGAATAAAAGGCTTAGGGAAAATATAAACACAGTAAAAGCTGTAGGATGTCAAACATCCTCTCTCTAAACAGGATACTTACAGGGTCTCCACCTGATGCAAATGAGATGGACTGCATATGATGGTTGGCTATGATCTGTATGAAACAAATACATGAATGCATATATGTACATAAGGTACATTTACACACAAATGTAAAGTCGTAGAAATGTACTGTATATATAATCGTTACACGACATATTCTGCTCTTATCATTAGTGTTAGCAGTGGTGTGCAATACTAGCTGTGCTACAGAGTGTACCAGCCAACCTGTTTGGAGTCAGGCGTCATTAGGTTAAGGCTACTGGTGGAGATGTTGAGGTTGACGGACATGCAAGCGAACTGCAGGTTGCTCTTTCCCAGGATACTGGACAGGGCTTTGGAAGGCGGCTGAAAGGGTTAGGAGGAGATCAGAGTAGGACACAGTGTAACTTCACCACCCCCTCTGAGTCTGACTCCATTCACGGCACATTGTTAAAAATTAGGCAATGAGCTGAGGGGGGTGGGGGGGCTGGGGTTTGAGAGGGGAGGTCCTTATTAACATTAAAGTTAACATTTAAATGTCATGACATGAGTGTTCCAAGCACATTTGTAAGATCACAAGAGCCTTGGGTGATTTTGAACAGAGATGGCGTGTGGACTGGAGCCATGTTCAAACAATAAATGCAGAATTTTATAAAAGAGGCAATTTTGTCACCATCATTAATGTGTCTTATGACAATTCAGTTCTGTATAGTTTACAGCTCAAAACACGCATATAAGGGCGCAGTTATTCTTTAAAGGTTGATGGAGTCATTGCACCCTTCGTTTAGAAGAGGCTGATATGCTGTACAGTATATAACATATATAACCTACGGACAGACACTGTTTTGTTGACCACTTTCATATAATTTAATTATTCTTTCTTTATTACGGGCCATCTTAAATTACAGTAAATACGCATGTGTAGAGCTGACATCAGCAAATTTGCACAGTATCTGCCCAATGTCAACTAGAGAAGACATCCAATCGGTCAAATTAACAGAAAACAGGGCCTTGATGGATTAACATTAAAAATAGTTTAAATTACATGTAAATATTGTTGAGGACAGAAATGCTCATGACACATTTGTCATGCAGCCAAAAACAACCTCATTTACTCTATAGTCTGTTTTCTGTGAGCTCCACTAGTCAGCACCGACTTTCTATACTGTACAGTAATATACTCCCTAGCCCTTCAACAGGCAACAAGAGGCAAAGCAATGCTTTATTTCAATATACGCAACATTTAGACACGGTGTCTCGTGTGTACATGCATGCTCGCTCTGATTACAGATATTCTGCACTACATGAGTCACTAAGCGCTTCACACAGTGTGCAATGCATCGTGGGTTGGAGCTACACCCACACACATACAGCTCTCTTCTCCCCTCCTCCACCTCCTTCTCCTCCTCCTCCTCAAATTAGCCTCTCTCTCTCTTCTGCAATATCCAGTGTTCTGCGTGATCTATCCATCCATCCATCCATCTACAGTATCTGATATTTTCTGTCTACTATGAGAGGACATTATCCTTTTATCTCTCTATTCCTCCGGTGTACATCCGGTGTACCTTTCTCTTGCGCAGTGCTCCTTTAGCCCCCGGAACAGCCTCACACACCACACTGATGGCTTCCCTGTAGGGACGAAGAGAGAGGTAGAGGAGGAGGCAAAATGGTAACACCAAGCTTGGTGGTTAACATATAACCACACAGAAAACCGTTAGCAAGGAGTGTTCGCGCTGGAAACACAACTGGCAGCTTAGTGAGAAACCCAACCTAAGACACCTGTTGGGCAGCAGCATCAAGGCAAAGAGGGTGCATGGATTCCCATTGTGACGACACAACAGCCTACTGTACACTTAATGACACACAAATACATTCTATAAACATGGAGTTCATCAAATGAACAAAAACATTCAATTATGGAATCATTAAAACATACGATGTCTACGCATTATGGGAAACACACTAAACTCACTATACAACTGACACATGCGAGCATTATGGTCGACAAAACATTATGTTAAACATAAATACCTGTGTATTGATCAAGACAACTACATATGCACATGGGTATCGTCTTAAACAGAGATGATTATATATCACTGAGTCCCTCTTCTGAGACAATTGGCATTTGTTCTGTATCTCTTCTAAATTGAAATACGTTATCATGACAACAGTTCTTTAACACTGGCCAAATCTAATAATAGCAGCAGTATGAGGCAGAGCCCTCTCCCGCTCTCTAGCTGGTGGGCTAATACTAGCACTAATGTTGACACTGGACACTACAGGAAGCCATGCTGATTAAGTGGATGTGACTCAAAGTGATTCAGAGATGACCTTTGTCTCTTTGTGTGCAGAGCTAGTCAATAAGCTCCAAGACCCATACCTTACATACACTTCTCATGCAACTAGTTCATTATAAACTGTAGACCAACAAGATATCTTTGACAGTCTTGATGAAAGAGTTGAGTGTTCAATGTAAGTGATATAAACATTTCCAAAACACACCATGAAAAGTTGAGAAATACAGTGACAGTTGTTAAATTAATACATTGATTATATTTTGACAAATATAATCAATGTATTGACATTGATTGACAGGTTTTAAGAATGCAAACACCAGCATAGAAAGTAATTGCTTGGAAACTGATGTTTTCCAGGCTACCTGGTTATTTGAGATCTGGTGGTGAAATCCAGGGATCTCATTGACCGAAGGACTTCTATGCAGCCCAGGTACTGGAACACAGAAAGTGAAACAAAACTAACATTTACTTGTTAACTCCATCCAATCAATCGGTATTTAACACACAAGTGAAAATCATTAGCTTTAGTTTTGCCTTCTTTAACTGATCTGCTGATCTGGCAGTCAATTTCAATTTTCTGAAGCGAGTTTCTTTAACTTGGCATACACAAAAGATTAAGATAAGATCCGATTTGAGATGCAACAATGCAGTTGGAGTTGAGTTTGACAAATCTCAATAAACAGGAAGAAACAACAAGGCTACAAGAAACATTTCTGCATATGCAGATTATAATTTTATAAAGATAAATAATCACCAGACCATTTCACTCTCCACATTGGCATTACTGGACAATACTACTAGACTACAGAAAACCAGGATATTTCCAATTCCAAAACCTTGTGCAGGTTGCACATTCATACATACACACAGATGTCTGTTTAGAGAGATTACAACTACCGATAAGTACAGTATCGGCCGATCATATGGAGTACCATCCACCTACTCATATTACTGTACCTCCCGCCTCTGATTAATACTGCACTGACTGGGAACATTTTGTTCTGACGACTTCCGATCATAATCACAGTGTGATTTATAAACTTGCTGTAAACATAAAATGACCAAGTGTAAAGACACATCATAATGAAGCAAACCTACACAAACTATACCATATAAACACTAGATCACTGCATGCAGAAGATAACCAGCCAGTCAGTGGCCAGTTTAGTAGTTTAGTAAAAACATGTTTAGGATTATAAACCAATAGATGAGTTGAATAAGGTTCTTGTGCCAGCCAATGAAGCTGCAAATATTTAAAAGAAAGAAAAATAACTTAGAGAGGTTAAGGTCTCAACACTGGTAGTTGTTTTGGGGGGCATGTAAGGGTTGGAGGAGATTAGCTGTGAGTTCCACACTGTAAAAACATATTTTTGCTTGCTTCTCTCTAGTCAGGAGTCAACAGCTTTACATTTCTTCTATCATTAGTCTATTATGTTTTAGTTGAAAGTCTGACCTACAGTAAGATGATGTGGCATCTCACAGGTAGTTCGCCAGCATCAATGTTAATATTGTGCATAAATAAATAAAAAACACATAAAAGAGAAGAATAGATGTGACTACAGCACAGCATTACACCTCTAAAGTGAGCAAATGCCTGACTACTGCTGATATGGCAAATCATTTACTTACTAATACCTTCGTACACTGACAATAGTTGATGCCGTTAAACATACTGTATCACACAGACATGTCCCAGATTTAAAAAGGCAAAAAGTTCAATACAGCCTCACATTATTAACCAGTTAGTTGTTTATCTCAGAGATAAAATAATAATGTAATAATATATAATAATGTGGCTTGGGAAAGGGAAGTTTGGGATCCCTTGCTGGAGTTGCTTCCCCCTGCGACCCGACTCTGGATAAGCGTGAGAAGATGGCTAGGTGAATGGATGAAATAATACTTGCTAGTAAACGCACAAACATTTGCACGCACGCACACACATGCACACACACTCGCACACACACACACACACACACACACACAACATGTCCACCGTGGACAAGAGTGAGCTGGTGTCATTGTCAATCAACGTCCCCTCAGAGTAATGGTGCGTAAATATGGCTGAGCACATGACTCTAATTAAAAGTGCTGTGAGCCGAAATGCACATTTGGATACATATAGGCAGTTGTCCGACCACAGGAAAACTGGGGGTGTGTGGTGGTGGTGGTGTGTTGGGGTGGGGATGTCACATACCAGAGCCATTTCCCCTCGCCTCGCAGCGCAGGCACTTTCACCAGCATCGACTGGTGCACATAAACACTGTCTGCCTCAAAGCTGTTAACAGAATGTCACGCTGGGTGCAGATAATGTAGGCTTTGTTGTGGTAGGTTCAGTAGGATGAGAACCATACTGAGCTTGTTGTTTGTTTGGCACAGAACACCTTTCATTTGACTATATTAACTTTCCGATTCAAGGCATATTCGAACATTTACATTTCTGTTTAAGTTTAATAATGCAAAAAAAAAAAAGAAAATCTTTAAAAAAATTACAGAGATTAACACTGAGATTAATTCATGTTTCCTGTGATTTATTATCATTCCCTTCACACCTTAAAGAGCACTGGCCTACCATCACCACTCCTTGTGTTTGTAGTGACTCATTCTCGGTGTGATGACATTCTTAGCTCTAGTTGTCGCGTTGCCACATTGTGCTCCCTGAAATCATACGACGACCGGTGATTAAAGAAAGAAAAAAATAACTAGAATAGACACGGAAATTAGCACGAAGGTGTCACAAGTGACACGGCAAAGAAGCGCTGTATGCCTGTTTTTCCTATTCCACCATTTTAGTATCACAGAGCAAAACAGCCGTCAAGCCCTGTAAAGACACACCGTGCACAGGAATAAGACGTCATCGCCATGGTTACAAGAGCATAAACTATGACATCTTATATATTGAGCAAGACATACACCCTACTGGCACAGTCTGTTCTACGGCTATGCTAATTTGAATGTTTATAATGTCTCTTGTTTGCCCGTCAATGGTTCTTCAACATCTCCCCCACACCGCCCCCACAATGACCTTTTCTGTTTGCTCAATTATTAAATGGCGATATTCCCGTCCCTGGTTCCGTCTCTCGGCCCCCCTGCTCTGGCTCACCTACCAACACCCACACAAGGGGCACGCTGTGATGCGCCACTGACTCTCACACCTCTCCCCCCGGCTCTCTGTAGCTATGGCTCAGCCATTGAGGGGAAAAGCAGAGGATGGACGTTAAGGCAGGACCGGAAAGAACTGAGGGTGGTTTTTGGAGGCTAAAGTCTTGTTGGCACACCTACCTTGACGACGTACGTCACTCCCGGACCGGAGATCTTCTCGCTGGAGTGCAGCCACCCCCTGGAGGGCTTGTTCACCAGGGCGCTGCTGCTGCTGCTGCTGGTGGTGCCTCCACCGGGGTGCCAGTCATCTCCGGCAGGCTGCGGCTCCTCCGCCCTGCCCTTCCTGGCTCCGCCGGTGCCCCCTGGCTCAAGCCGGGAGCAGGCGGGCGCCGAGGCCGGCGAGCTGCACAGCGAGGCGACAGACGACGCAGGTGGCGCGGCGGCGGGGCCGGGGCCGCCGGAGCCCGTCCCCCCGCCCCCCTGAAGCTTGGACGCCGCCAGGTCCTTGACGGCCGAGGGCAGGCCCTTGATGCCCAGCAGGCTGCCCGAGTTGCTGAACTTCAGGTGGGACACCTTGTTGATTAGGGTGCAGAGGGTGCCTCCATCTTCCACCAGCTCTGTGGCGCCGTGGCCGCCGCCGGTCCCGGAGCCGGAGGCGGAGTTGGCGGTGGCCGGGGGGGAGGGGTGGACGTCGGTGGCAGGGGCGTACGGCGTCTCGGGGGCGGGGTGCGCAGTGGCCGCCACCTTGGGGTTCATGGACAGGCCGTGGAGAAGCTCATCGACTGACGTCACCGACTCATTCCTGAAGCGGTTGTACTTGGTACGGTGAAGCATGCCCTTCACTCTCTCTCTGGCCGGCTGGCTGCCTCCGCCGCCGCCCCTCCCGCCCGCCCCTTGCTCTCCGCTGACCGACGCACGCTCACAGGCGCAGACGTGGCCCGGCCGCGCGCATCACCCTCTCCTGGAGCATAGCAGCGGCCGAGCGCGGCGCCTCGTAGCGATCGCAGGCCGCCTTTTGCCACGTTAAGAGCCGTTGGCCTCACAGTGGCGGCCTGCGTTCAGCTGCTGCCAACACTGCCCTTGGTAGAATTCAAGGCTGTGCTACCGCTCCGTCACAGAGAGAGGAGCGAAAACAGCCCTTGGAAAAGCGACATGGGAGGTAGATGGAGGCAGAGGATGGAGACAACTACCTGCCTTGGCTTCCTGCGGTAATGGTGATGAAGCTGATAATGATCTCTATCCTCAAATCCACGCCACGTACAGGAGCAGAGGAGCTGGATAGGCGGCCGCTGGTGATGGTGGATACTGCGAGCGAAGAGCAAAGTGCTCTCTACTGACTGCTGCCTGCCGGCTCCGAGCTAAAGCATGACTCACTGAGAAACCCTTCTCAACAAAAGGCTTGCTGAACACTGCAAATCACTTCCTGTTGGAGAGAGAGAGAAAAAAATATCCTCCCACTTACAGCACAGTAGAGCCAATCAATTTTCAAATTTCCCAGTCTGATATTTCTTCGCCATTATACAAATGATTCTCAGATTTATTTTGTTGCAACGCAAAGAAAATCTTGTGGATGACGCTGGATTGTCTAAAATAAAGAGCGTTAAGATTACATAAAGAGTAATTCCTACTCTAATTACTACTCTAATTTCTACTCTAACTCTATTAAAATTAATTAGGTAAAATGTGAAATATCAGAATATGAAAACATTGGATATTGATGATAAACCAACAAAAATAGTATTCATTTTTAAAAGCTACTGCAGATCTGTAACGTAAGTCATTCATAACACTGAAATAGGTAGGCACCTTTCATTCAATAAAGATGTCTATATTTAAGGTATTCTAATGAGACTGATACTTTACGATACAAAAAAAAAGAATAATTTTAAAAAGAAATCTAAAGATGGATGATGAGATAAGTAAATAAATAATATGACGACACTATGGCAACACTGCAAATAGATAACATCATTATAAAATGATAGTAGCTGCATATAATGTGGATTATATAACAAGATATATCCTGGCCTTCAGTGTTAAGATTTCCATATGCCAAACATCATGGTGTTCTAATATACATACATCTTCATGTATGTCTATTAAATTCATAATAAACCTTTCAAATTGTAATTGTAAACTAGATGTGTGCGTAAACGTACCAACAATATACAAAGCATTCAATCAAGAAAATATATTATTTTCCATCTATTGTGCATCATCAATGTTCCATCAACAAAATACAAAATGATCATTTACCAAAAACACCGTGCATTTGCTCCTGCTTTAGCAACATGAATGATAGAACCGATCAAAACACAAAGTGAACGACACGTTTCTCGGGCAGATGAGTCAGTGACGCAAACCAACGCTAAGAGAAAGAAGTCAGAATCCTTAAAACCAGCAGAGATGAAGCTTCTCCATCTCATTCGTGGCAGAGAGCTCAGAGCCAGACACCATTCATGTAAAATGTCCTCAGGAGCATCTAGCGAGGAAGCCGTAAAGACTGACGCTCATTCATAAGCAGCTTCCTCTCTCATTCTGCTGCAGATTTCGCACTGCAGTCCCTCCCAACATCACTCTTCCCTGCCTGGCAGACACAGGGAGAGGGAGGAAAAAAAAAGCCAGCACGTCTGCTATCTCTCCTTAGAAACAAAGGCAAACACAATAGAAGAGATGAGAAGAATGCCCTCGCGAACCGACAGGGAACACAAGAAGACGGGGGAGGAAAAAGAACGCAGGACGACAAAGGCGTGCGATATTTAGCCTTTTATGTGAATGAAATAGCAAGCTGGCATACCAATGTTTCTGTGAATGGAAGCGAGGCCTTTCTGCCACTGCAAGGCAATCCCTAGGGGTGGCATGGTGCTGTCCAATGAGGAGCCAGCTGGATGACTCATTCAGGGAAGGCTTGCAGAATAGTGGAAGAGACCATTGTGGATGCAGGTGTGCATTTTGTTTGCCCCTATAAAACAATGCTAATTCTAGCAGTAGTCGGAAGTTACACGGTTTAGTAATGTCAAATCTGGACATAAAGTCAAGAGGTTAGAAAAATACAAATACTGAAACCAGAAAATAGCTTGAATGAAAATATGGCACCCCACGCCATATTGCTTCTTCCTCATCAACATGGGCTTTTGCACCTTTGCATCTTCAAAATGCACTGATTGGCAGTCTGTTATTCTAGTATATTAGTACAAACACTAGATTAACATGTCTAATTTATTATTATTATCATTATCTGCCTTTATTAAATCATATTAAAGTGATTATAATGGTACTTTCTTTCACTTGGTAATAGCGCTGGGGTGTTTTTAGAGTTGGAAGAGATCAGGGGCTTAGCCTAGACACAAACCCACCCAGCCTTAAGCGCAAAATACAGCTCAACGCACAATTTACACATTTTTGAAAGAACACACGTTTCAGTAACAACTCCTGTATCTACCATTTTCTGTTAATGCATACCATGCTATTTGTTTTTCCATAGTGTCTTCATACTATTTTACTATATGTCATATCTCTGTGTCTTTCCTGGCATATTTTACTCTTCATTTGTTTCTCCATCATATTGTAGACTCTTTCCTGGTGTCTCCAAATAAGCCTATTGGTTGTCTGTCTACCTGCCCATCACTATTGGTTGTCTGTCTGTCTGCCCATCACTATTTGTTGTCTGTCTGTCTGTTACGTATTACTAATTTAGCCAGAAAGAATAAAAGAGGACTCTGACTCAAAAGTGTTAATAACAATAGAGAAATGTATTAAAAAGCAATGAACAATCCAAAGATACAGTTTGGCGCGGCCGCGGTCTGAAAACACATCCCCAGTCCTGTAAGGCCCTGTGTGAAATGCAATTCAGCCCCGGTAAATATCCCGCTTATATAGCCACCCATAACCACTCCTACTAGTTGCCTAAACAGGATGTCACATTACTTATGCTGCCTTACTTCTTCTACCACTAACATCTTGTGTCTGATGTTATTTATACATCGCCCTCTATTGGCCAGGAAATGAGTAGTAATAACAGTTCCGAAGATTTAACAGTGGGGTGTGGCTTGTACATGTACATACGTCGTATAAAGTAAATAGAACAATAAGAAAAGGATATAAAATAAAATAACATTATAATTTATAAGATGACATATTCTTCCTTGTGTCTCCATCATATTGGCACTAGTAAATTTAGCCTAACTAACTAACTCATTCATCTCTAGCACTAGTATATTTAGCCTAACTAACTCATTCATCTATATCTCTAGCACTAGTATATTTAGCTTAACTAACTCATTCATCTCTAACACTAGTATATTTAGCCTAACTAACCAACTAATTCATCTCTAGCTCTAGCACTAGTATATTTAGCCTAATTAACTAACTCATTCATCTCTAGCACTAGTATATTTAGCCTAACTAACTCATTCATCTATATCTCTAGCACTAGTATA
>JAODTR010000004.1:1200812-1211548 GCA_025399935.1 Amblyopsis rosae | reverse complement strand
CACACACACACACACACACACACACACACACACACACACACACACACACACACACACACACACACACACACACAGGTCTGTGAATCACCGTGACAGTGTCTCCCATCATGTCGTTGTCTATGTAGTACCAGTTGGTGTTGCGATGCTTGGCTCCCATATCTGTCAGTGTGTGTCCTAACTATTGTCTCGGTCCCCATCACTTCTCAATGTGAACTCAACCATCAAACGTCTACGCGCGTGCTGTGTCCGTCTGTGCTCTACATACGCCCCCACGTCGTCCTGTCTCGCGTTGCGTCCGTCTGTCCACCCCCCTCTTCCTCCCGCTCACCTTTCCCGTCCCCCGTCAGGTGAGAACTCTGGCTAGCGCTGGGGGTCCAGGCAACCTGGTGATGCTGGACCCAGCCAAGTACAAGTCACGCCCGAGGGTCCCCGAGCCTGCTGCCGACGGCACACCCACACACATCAAGTGGCAGGTCGGCGAGCAGGAGTTCGAGGCTTATATGAGAATGCTGGACAACCTGGTAGGGAGCCTGCACATGCTATTAGTTTCCATTTTTCTCTGTTTATATTGCCTTGCCATGTACTAACCTATGGCAGCACAACTATCATGCTATATACGATAATGATGATGCAATTTATTTTAAGGTATAGTCAATTGTAAGCTAATACACTTGTCATATTCAGACACACAATGTTTAAAATTTTGTATTTCTCCTATTGTTTTGCTATCTTATTGTTCTGTGTGTGCGTGCATGCGCGTGTGCGTGCGTGTTGAAAAAATGTACCTGTACTTCTACATAGCCCTATCTCTGTAAATATGAACAAAAACAATGCATTCAAGGGTGTTTTTGTTTTCGAGTTTGAATATCAGGGAGCTTTCTCCATAATAACTACACTATAGCTATGACAAGATATGGGTTTTCAGATCAGTCCTGTGTTTCTCTTCCACAGGGCTACAGGACGGGCTACCCGTACCGCTGCCCTGCTCTCCGAGACAAAGCTAAAAAGTACAGCGACACGGAGATGGCCGCCCCCACCCACGGCGGCTACTCCTGTGGGGAGGACAGTGACTCGGGCGCCCGCTCCCCGCTGAAGCACAGCTTCCAGCGCGGCCAGCGCGACAAGACCCGCTGGCTAAACGCAGCCGGCAGGCCCGACGAGCCCAGTGAGGAGGGGCCCGACAGCCCCAAGTCGAAGCCTAAGGTGTGGACGAACATAACACACGATCACGTCAAACCCTTGCTGCAGTCTCTCTCGTCTGGTGTCTGCGTGCCGAGCTGTATAACCAACTGCTTGGTCTGTGCCTAACTTATTGTTCATAGTATAGCTCTATTACCGGCTACCTTATTGGCTCATGGGAAATGGGGTAGATGGTTGGCATCCTCAGGGTTCTGGTGTTTCTGGGCAAACCCAACCGGAAGTGTTGCTACATTCGGTGTGTAATCTGGCCTGGTGTTATGCTCTCTACAGCCTGTAGTAAGGAACATGTTATCTTATAGCAGTTTGGCTATTACCCTTAACCTTATCACAGTTTTTCACCAAACATCCGTGGCCTTCCCACTCTGTAGCACAGCTGCAATGCTCTTCTAGTATGGCTCCACCTGACTATTGTCTCAGCTTCATTTACGCTGATATTATAGTGGGGAAAACCCTGTTTGGCGGGCCAATCAGCAGCCATGGGGGTGGCTGAGCGCAACGACGTCTAAGTCAATCGTTTGATTGGGTGGGAGACAATCAGCCACGTTGTTGCTGGTTGGTTAAAGGTCGTCTAATAGTTTTTTTTTTTTTTTAAATTAACCTGAGGTCTTGCATTAGGATGAATTGACTGCAATCAATCGCCAATGGAGCATGTTCAGACCCTATTAACATGTATTTTGGGTGTGGTTATACCAGGCTAATGCTCTTCCCCCTTTATGTCCTTACCTTTCTGCCTCCTAAATCTTCAGGATGCCACGCCAGCTGCCCAGTGCATGCCATGTTGCATGTGGTGGTGAAATGCTTTGTGGGTGTTGTAGTTGTTGTTTTTTTCCTCAGAGGAGCAAAGCAGCGGGGGGGGGGTGCCTCCACCCCTCTGGGATCCAGCGCACCATGATGTTGACTATGTTTACTGCTTTCCAGATACTTCCCCCCTTACCCCTCCACATACCCCGTGGGACACGCACAGACACATGTTTTGTCTGTCGTGTACACATCTGAATGTTATCTAAAATGGTAATTTTAGATACCTGTGAAAAATAACATATGTTCATCTATCAGCTATTCATCAATGACAGTGTACATAAGTTGAATGTCTCGTATAAAGGACATTTTAAAACCACTTGCGGTGAAAATGGTAAAAGTAGGCCTTTCACGATAAATACTATATCGCCTTATCGTGCGAGTATATCTGCTTTGGGACCAGTTTGAGCATTTTAATCAGACAACCTGTGAAGTACCTCCAGTAATATGTACCTAGTACTAGTATGTATATTAGTACATTTATGTCTTTCAAGTTAATTTCCTCTTAAGATTGTGTAAATGCAACACATTATGAACACTAGATATAAAGACTACCAATTTAGATAAAACATTTTGTGCTAAATTAACGTCCTGGAAGTTTTTTCCCTTGTCCTATAACACATGTGACAGCCATGTTTATGTTTCTGCTATATCTTTTTTCTTCTTTTTTATATTTTTTGCTTTGATTTGACTTTTTAAATGATTGTAAAACGGCTTGAAGGTTATACACCTGCATGAGTGGATTTCTCTCAAGCAAAAAAACTAACACATGAATAACAAATGGAAAACATTCTAATGAATAAATTTGACCTGACTTTTAAAATCAATTATCTCCTGTTAAGAAAGTAGGAAATGTTGTGTTGTGAGACTCTTTTTTCTCAGTGAGTATGATGCGTCTACATGTTCATCCCATTATGCCAACCCGACCCAGTCCAGCAATTTCCATCCAAATGACCCTTTCTCATTTTGGCTCTTGGTTTGGCGCTTGACAGTCCAGCAATCTAGATAAAGGAATGAACCCTCAAGCTTAAAGTTTCCACAGCGTATTACATGCCTAGTTAAAAAAAAAAATATATATTTAAAAAAATAACGATAAATTGCATGAAAGCCAAATCTTTTATTTTTTATGTTCACCTGCTGCCCATTAAATCACATTATTGCAAGAAACATGCTGAGCATTACCAGCTTTATAAAATCCTATTATTATTATTATTATTATGGTGCATATTGAAGTAGTGGTGGCATGCAGTTTTAAGGCAGTAGCCCTAGACAAAAGGGTTTTCCCTCCCTGTGCAGGATATGGGTGTGTGTCTGCTCTTGTTATCTCTGTCGTCCTATTTGTTGTCGTTGTGTGTAATAGCCTGGTGATGCCAGCTCACCCACACTGCCACACTGTCGCTTTGTAAGCCAGCCTCATCGTGCCTTCGAGTCATCCACCCATCCATTCCTCGTGCTGTAGCTCCTCTGCCCCCCCCCCCCTCCTGTCTACCTCCCTTGTTCATGTTTATAATCCTACCTTTGTTTTAATTTATTTTCAAGTGTGCTCTTGAGTTACTTTGTTTCTAGTTTCTACTTGAATCGTTACAGTGCATCGGTAATGGTGACATTTGTTGTCCGTTACTTTTCTATTGTAAGATGGTTTTATTTGCATGCCGAGGACATGGGGCTAGATGCAGATGTGACATTTACAAGTGTCACAAACTTGACAACCGGTATACGGTTATTATTTTAATATGTATGCATCGTTTGCTCCAAGCACACGGTTGTGAGACTATGACTACGACGTCAACCGTATGTGAATAATGTGCTGTTTCTCACTTAAACAGTCAAGAGATTCAGATAGTGTCTTAAAACAGCTCTGAATGAAAGCTCTTTGGTTTGTTCTCGCTGTGTAGATATGTGTCTGGCCATTGTGATTTTGAAGGCACATCATCGTCGGTTCACTGCATTCAGGCCCTATCTCCATTCATTCCTGTTCTCTTTAGTTTTTTTACAGCCATCAATTTCAGTTTTAACCAGCATGACTCTTATTGTATTGTAAAGCTTGCATAGTAGGTTGTCTTATCTGTGCTTGGGTTTTCGTTTTACTGTGTCAATCTGGTTTGGTTAGATTATTAACTTTCTTTTCTTTGCATTTACAGTGGGCAAAGGAAGATGGAATACGGCAGTCTGCTGCCGCCAATCAGTTCATTCCGATGAACACAAACCCGAAAGAGGTCCTAGAAATGAGAAATAAGGTAGCTTTTACTTTGTCATAGTTTTAGATTAGTAATGCTTTCATTTAATTTGGGTGGTCATTTAGACACTTTCCTTCTAAAGAAACAGTTCTCAGGTTTGTAGTTAACATTTTTATATATTTTTTTTATCAGATTTTACATGATCAAATGTGCCTTTTTAAAAAAAAAAAAATTAAATTTTTTTTTTTAATATAACTCTGAACCAGACATTTTCCAAGGCTCTACTCTTATGATCACTCCTTCAGATGGATTAACGTCTACACTCCTGTCTGTCTGTAGATCCGGGACCAGAACCTCCAAGACATTAAGACAGCAGGACCCCAGTCGCAGGTTCTGTGCGCTGGCTCTGTAGGAGAACGCACCTTTTCCCAGGTCAGCCCTCACCCCAGCCAGCAGTACTGCCCAGGCTAGTCTGTACAGCTAGCTAGGATTACATAATCCCCGCTTCTACCCTGCATGGGGATTATAAAGTGAAATCTTGAACTAATCTAAGTTGAGTTAAAGCATATGCTCTATGTATTGCATAATGCGGAAATACATAATCGTTGATTCACTTTATTCTCCATACATGATTGTCACTGTGCTTTTTGGTTATTTCACTTTTCTGTGTTAAATGTTATGCAGTGTGTGTGTTTTATGCTTTTAAGTGTTTTATAATATTCCAACCTGGTCTGGAGTAACCCTTTAAAAACTTTAAAGTGACATTATTTAAAATGGTCACCATTGTAACCTGTTTATGGTTTATACATACTGTAATGTAATCTGATACTAGGACAGTTTTAAAGGGTAACTTCACTGCCAGCTAAATGTCGTCCATCTTGCATGAGGTCACTGTGTAATTGATGTTATTCTTTGACCACAGAAAGTGTCACTCTGGCAGGTAAGTGATAGGCGCTGCGCTAACGTCGTGCTAGCATCAAAACCTAGCAAATGTTGTCTCCATCTCCCTCATTATTATTCCATTTGCAGAGTGATTTTGACATTTATTTTTGCCTTATTTTTTATTAGTTAACGATGCTTCTACCTGGGCAATGTTGGTTTAATGCAACATCTGTAACCTAAAGGCACATCTCATTATTTTTGCATGAATTCATTTCAGAGGTCTTGATTGGTTTAGGTTGTATGGTCATGAATTTTCTCATATTTCTCTGTAACTTGATAAGGTGGAAATAATTGAATTTCCTTTTTTGTGTTCAGTTTTGCATGTTACGTCATTGGAGCCAGAGAACTTGCATATCCACACTATTTTGCAAGCCCACTAGTTAACATATTGTCAAATACTGTATGAGATAGGATCTTAAAACCCAAAGGAACTGTTGGTGAGATTTTGAATTGTTAAAGGGGAATTCCACTCTATTTGTGTTTTTATGCATTAGCTATTCTATATCCTCGTGATTTACCTTATTACAATGTGTATGTATTATTGATCAATTGATTTACGTCTGCTGAAAAAGCGTTCCTCCCTGACTCAGATTCTTATTAATCATGTTTCCCATAAGCACAAGTTGACAAAAGTGCATTAGCTTAATAAATAAACAAAGTAACTTTAACAGAGAGCTCTGCCAATCAGCCAAGCAAACAAAAAGTGGGGAAGGTCTTTCAAACCAGAATCAGATTCTTTCAGTTTTGTTGCCCTTTTTGTCCCACTGACTTTAGCTTTAGTGGACAATGTTTGAGGGCACACAACAGCTTCCAAACTTTTCTTTACACTAGTGTCTGAAATCTGACATACATATGTAAGCGATTGTAAGCTAATACGTATTTAGTCAAATTCAGTGGCTATCTCCACACAGTCCACCAATTGTCCGTTCTGTGTGTGTGCTGAAATTAAGTCTTCCCCTACCCCTTGACCCAACTCACCACTAGATGGTGGTCGGTAGCCAGCTCTGCCCCTCTCTTCACTCGAGTGTCCAAAACATGCGGCCTCAGATCAGATGATACAATCACAAAATCGACCTTCGACCTAGGGTGCTCTGGTACCACGCACACTTATGAGCATCATTATGTTCGAACATTGCTATAGACAGTCCATGACTAGTACAGAAGTCTAACAGCAAACGCCCGCTCGGGTTTAGATCAGAACCTCTCCACCACGATAAGGTGATTCAGTTACTCTCTCTCTCGCTCTCTCTCTCTCTCTCGCTCTCGCTCTCTCTCTCTCTCGCTCTCTCTGTGCAAACTATTTAGTGTGATACCTGTGAACTGAAATGTATTAGGCCATTGTCACATTGTTTTGCTAGCTGTCCACAAAATTTGCTATATACTAGACTAGAATACACTTTGAACTTGGCATATATTTTCCTCCTCCACTCAAACATACTTGTTTCAGGGTGGAATTCCCCTGATTGTATTTAGTCAGACAGCACCCCCTTGTGTGGACTTGTGTTATTGCAGTGCATGTTCCATTGCGACAGTACCTAGCATAGCCAGGTCTCTGCATGCATTCACAGCGCCTCTTGTATGTGTTTGTGCATGCATGTTTATGTGCTTACCACAGTGAATGCCAGTTCCAATGTACCAGTTATTTAAGAGCTGGGTACCCCCCCTTCCTCACTGGGTTTACTATTGCAGGATGCCCCACTGTCTGACTGTACGGACACTATTGATGGCCTCGATGTGTCTGAGGGGCCCTATAGTCCTGCTAGATCTATTAGAAAGGTACTTCCCGATCCAGCCACAAAGAACTCTTACCCCTTACTTCACAATAAACCCTTCCCCTTCACGTTTCAGCTATAGGTCTATGGCTGTATGGGAAAACAAATTATGAGTTGAGCAACCTGTTTGCCTTTTTGAGCAGGCTGAGGTTTCTATGGTTATTCCTTTGGGCACCTTTATGAACCGGTACTTTTATTTGGGACACTCTAGGGCAATCATTGTGTTAGATGTTGGTCTTGGTCTGTCTGCAAAATATGCAAATGGTCTCCAGAAAAGTACTGTATTCATCTAGTGCTGGTTTACTAATACCGGAAACACATTGTATGCTCTATAACACATCTTCTGTACATAGGGTAAATAAAGTATCCCCTTTGTAATTGGCTGAAATATGTAACTGTAATAGGCGCTTAACTAGTAGCAAGCTTTATAACTGCAGTAATGAAGCCATAACAACTAATTATGTACAAGTAAAGTCAGTCTGGAAGCGCTTCTTTATTTACATGGGAATGCTCTTGCTGTGCCCTTTTTGCCCTGAAGGGGGAGCTGGTGACAGCATCCAAAGCAATCATCGAGAAGGAGTACCAGCCCAGGGTGATAATCAGCAAGCAAGGCCCAAACCCCTTTAACAAGCTCACAGACCAAGAGCTGGAGGCCTACCACAGAGAAGTGGCGCTCAAACACAAAGTCCCCGAAGGTAAAGGATAAGCAGACTTGAACTGATGTTCTCTCTTTGAGCCATGTCACATCCATCGTTGCTGTTCTATTGGAAAAGAATAATACTACATTTGGTGGGAGTTTGGTTTAACCCTAACAAAACTAAATCTAAAACACAAGGAAAGAACACAATCCTGCTTTCATATGCGTCCCAGCCAGAACATTTTTTTTTATTTACTTTTTTTTTTAATCAAGAAGCAAATGAATAATTTCTGCTAATATATTATTTATTTAAAATGACCATGTATCTGAATTATGTGTAACTGAAAATTATCTGCATCATTTCCTATTAGCAGACATCATACATTTGCTGTCAGTGGATTTTCTGTTAAACTGTTAAATGCTACTATTAATCTTTGGAGAAGGCCCACACATTTCAAATTATGAAAGTAGAAAAGGCAGGATAGACCTGTTGTTTTCTGACACGCTGAAACACACGCACACACACTAGAGCTTTAATCGGGCCTGAAAGTTGAAAGTTGAGACCAAGCCTGAAACAATTCTGTCCGAGCCCAAACCAAGGCCGCACGTGTATGACTTTCTGAAACCCGAACACAATTACGGCCCAATATTTGTATTTTTTTTACAACTTTTCCAGGCGGTGTCCATACGCTGCGCATCGCCGTGTGTATCACATGGCGCTCTAGCTGGTGCTGCTGACTCAATTGGTGTTACCGTAAATGGTATATTGAACAGCCTGCTGGATAGTGATTAAAGAGAAATGTTGTTTTCACTACGACGTTGAGCCAGAAGCTAATGAAATAACTAGTTGTCATAGAAATGATAAATTAAGCACAGAGCTGCAGCCATTGTAGGATAGGATAGTAGGCAAGCCATTCTAACGTTTTCAACGTTCTTTATTAATTAAAACGGCTTGGAACAATTATAAGCCTATATAGGCTAACCGTCTTCACCTCCTCAGCAGCACCCATTTTCTCAATTCTCTCTGAATAACGTATCAGTGAGGGGGAAATGTACCTGCTGCAACCGGCACCAGATCTGAATGAGCTACGACTCAAGTTGCTTAAACATGCTGCAAATCATTTGTATTAAATAGCCAATTCTTCCCGAACCCGACGTGCCTGGAGAAATATGTGACGGGTCCTGTCGTGTTCGGGCTGAGACCTCCAGCTCTAACACACACACACACACGCGCACGCACACACACACTTCAGTGCAGGGACACGGAGGGAATCCGCAGACGGACACATCCACACAGAGCGCACCACAGCCGCCAGAGAAGGCGTTGGCGCACACCGCCTCCACCTCTGCTACTCCCACAACACACTGCATCTCTGCTATGTCTGGCTCTGAGGCAGCGCAAGGGGGCCCGGAGGCTCCCCAGGACCCTTTTAGCAAGGAGGGGGTCGCACTGCCAGAGTCCCCCCATAAGGAGTTCCACTGCGCCGTGCTACAGGCCCTCAGCAAGAAACAACAGGCAGCGGATCAGGCTCCAGGTACACCAGAAGATGTGAACTCGTGCACCGCTTTGGTGCTCTGCCTCCCCCTATCGCTGCCCTGTGTTACTACATCTTTGCTGCACTGTGGGAGCCTGGGGTACATGCTGTGTTCTCTCTGTCCTCCGAGGGCAGCAGAGTATTGCTCACATTCTTGTGTATAATATGAAAAATGCCCTGTCTCTCTGCTGAACATTGCATCTCCAGTGTGTCTCTCTGTACTTGAATGCTTTTCTCCAGGCTTGGGAGAAAGATCTGAGGTCACCCTCAGCTGACAACTTCCCAAATTTGACTTTCCAAATTTCTCCAGTGGTGCTCGCTGCTTTTGATCCAGAAGTTCCTAACCGGGAAACATTGCTTAAAGCCAGTTGTCCAATTTGAAACCTTGCAATCCAATCATCCAGGCATTTGATGTCTGACATGAATATGATTAGTTTGTCTTCCAACTACCGGCGCTTCACATCGCCGGTAGTTGATGGCGTGCTGTTTTTCAATCTTTAGCCCTATCAACTGACTTTCTAACTGCCACTGTAAGTTTTGGTTATTTCGGTGCTGCGTAATTGATTTGTGTAGACACAGTTTGCTTACAAAGTTTAGGATTAGCTCATTAAAGCTTCCAATCTTCCTGCTCCCCAACGCTGAGTCACTTTGAATACTAACTGTGACGTGTTAGCATTGCAAATGTCAAACCTGGTTTAAGATTATTAAAAACTCAGAACTCCAACAGAAAAGGCTTTCACGAAAAGCGAAGTAAGCTGAATCATACACATCAGCCAGTGATACGGTGCATTGTCATGAAACAACCATTGATCTAAAAAGATTATTCCTTATTATTATTATTATTATTATTCTTGTCTTGATGAAATGTGTAGTTGAACAGCATTCACCCAATTTACAAATCTTCAGAAGGAGTATCAATTAATTTGCAGTATGAGCTATTTGATCGGGAATGTAATGTTGTGTGTGTTTGTTTATATAAAAATCTCTCACAACGTTCTTGCAGATCAGGAACCACTAGCAGAACCTGAAGGGGAGGTCAAAGGTCAGAGCCCGACCTGTACACCACCCAGCACCCCCATCAGAGCAGAGGAGGGTAGGTTGTCCCAGTCCAGCTTTCCCAGCGGGGGAGAATGCAGCGGCTGTTGGCTGTCCATCTTGCCTGTCTGTCTGTCTTGGGCGCTGTTTATTGTTGGTGTTTTAACAAAACTACTTTGATCTGTTGTGCTGCGCAACTGTAATAACAGACCAAGAGAATTGATGGGAGTAATAAAAGTTAAAGGTATTAAACTGTTCGCTATGTACAGCATCAGTCTCATTTTTTTCCCTCCCCCTTGGTCTTTATTACGATTGGATTACACCTTTTTTGACAGCATCATCCATGATGATACTAGAAATAGCTTTCCAGTTCGAGGCGTATAGACAATAAATGCAAAGCTAGAAGGACGGTTTTCTACAACATAATCATACTTTTGGAGTTTTGTAATGTAGCACAAGCAGCAGTAGGCATTGGTAACTTACATCCCTGGTGTAATCAAATTTTGGTAACGTTTATATATATATATATATATATATATATATATATATATATATATAACGTCTATGTACAGTATGTCCTCTACTCATTCACCTCCATTTTCCATCTTTTTGGGGCCTTCTAAGAATGGATTTTGTCCAT
>JAODTR010000004.1:1174225-1190993 GCA_025399935.1 Amblyopsis rosae | reverse complement strand
ACTGCGCCGCCAGCGCACAAAACCATTTGGAAAAGAAATGGCAGTGAAGCCAGTTTAACATTGCCACGACAATGACAAACACGTTACGTGTGTGTGTTACGTATGCGCTTGTGTATTACGGACAAATGAATGGCAGGATTTACCGATAGTTAAAATGTAATACCACGTCCAGTAAAAATATTTTGACATGTTAAGACTTTTAAAGCATCAGCATGGACCATAGATAGAACTATATAAATAATGGCGTGGATCCACTGGCAATCTGCGGGACCTGCAGTATATATTTTGACCGCCCACAGCCAAATTAAAACCGCCCGTGCGATTTGTGTCCCAATCCCAATGCAGTCCTGTAGACCAGGGGTTCTAAAACTTTTCAGCTTGCGACCCCCAAAATAACAATGCTAACGACTTGCGACCCCCGCTATTCCCAGAGGTAGAAGCATTACAGCCATATTATTTGATAGTATTTAAATATAATCATTTCTAAATGTTACTTCATTTCTAAAACTCATCTTGTGAGCCCCTGCTCTGTGCCTCGCGGCCCCCACTTGGAGAAGCCCTGCTCTAGGCTACATCAAGCTGACTGGTACACCGTGTCGTCAGGTGTATCTCCTCACCCTCTCAATGGCTTCCTTCTCCTGGGGCGTGACCTGGATGTAGCTGGAGGGGCTGCCGCCTCCCTGCCCCTCCCCTGCCCCGGTGCCCCCAGAGTCCTCGGGGTTGGGCTCGTTCAGCATCTGGATAAAGTGCTCCTGGTGGCTGCTGATCTCCTGGGGGAAGGAGGGGGGGATCGTGGGAGCTGCTCTTCCCCACAGTTCTAATGCTATTGTGTGTTCCATCTACATGCGTCCAACATGTAGTAGCTAATAAAGTTGTAGGAGTGTTTCTACATGTTAGCAAAGCTAGCAATGGTTGCCCCTTCGTTCTGGACTCCAGCATTGTGTCTAGGTAGCTAGACATGGCTAACATCTAGCTAGCTAATGTCTGGCAAGCCAAAGACTAGCTAAGATCTGGCTAATATCTATCTAGTTAACAGGCTAATGTCTGGCTAACGAATATAGCCAGCTAATGTCTAGCTAGCTAACATAGAGCTAACATGTGGATAACGTCAAGCTAGCTAACGTTGGGTTAACGTTTGGTTAGCTAACGTGGGGCTAACGTCTGGCTAGCTAATATGGGGCTAACATCTGGCTAGCTAAGGCTTGGCTAACGTCTGGCTAGTAATAGTAAGGCTAACGTCTGGCTAGCTGACGTGAGGCTAACGTCTGGCTAGCTGACGTGAGGCTAACGTCTGGCTAGCTGACGTGGGACTAAGGTATGTATAGCTGACGTGGGACTAAGGTATGTATAGCTGACGTGGGACTAATGTACGGCTAGCTAACGCCTGGCTAACGTATGGAGAGCTAACGTGGGGCTAACGTCTGGCTAGCTAAGGCCTGGCTAACGTCTGGCTAGCTAACGCACCTGCAGCAGCTCCGGGTTCTCGCGGCCGATCTCCTGCAGCAGAGCGGGCAGCAGGGAGGGGTTCTGCTGGATCAGCTGCCTCATGACGTGGAACTGGGGCTGGCTGCTGAGGAAGCTCAGGGGGTTGCCTGGAGACAAGGTGGGGAGGGGGGGTTAGCAGGCAGCAGAACAGACACACTGGGGGGAAGGGGGGGGTGTCTGTCACTCACCGGGGGTGGAGGTGCTGGAGGGAACGCTGATTCCGCCCGCCGCCACCAGGGGCACCATCGAGTCACTCCCCTCTGCTGAGACCGCGGTGCCCTGGTACACACGCACACACACACAGCTGTCAGCGCCAGACACCTGTAGCCTGGCTATACAACAGGTTTCCATGGTTACAGCTCCTGCTACACCTGCTCTTTCACACACACACACACACACACACACTGCCCCTGCAGGCAGGCAGTGGTAACACAGCGGTAACACTTACAGACAGCAGGTACTCCATGGCTCTGTCGGGGTTGAGGAAGCTGGCCCTGAGGGCGGCCTCCACCTGCTCCCTGCCGTAGCCCATGAGCACCATCTCTGACACCATGGTGTCGTACGACTGGCCTGTCACTGCACCGCAACACACACACAGTCTTATGGTCATGACCGCTCACGTGTGTGTGTGTGTGTGAGAGAGACATGAAAGACAATCGCCACCCAGAGGTCACAGTCAGTACTGATGTTGTTCTGACACTACTACTCCCCCCCCCCCCCCGCTGTTCTAGTCAGGTGTGTTTAGAAAGCCCGTAACCACGTAGCGGCTACATTTCACATGGAAACAAGCCACACCCCCTTAACCTGCCCCTCCTGGAACACAATGGAGGAGTGCATCTGTAGTTCTCCTACCCAGGGCAGAGGCGGCCTGGTCCACCAGGGCGGGGTCAGCGGAGGTTACACTGTAAAGGGTGGGGGGGGGACAGAGAGGCTGTTTAGCACGGCACAGCATCACCGTGGCAACGCTACGGTCACTCCTCATGTCCTACCTGGAGGGGGCGGTGCAGGCAGGTGGAGGGGAGGGGCTAGCGGCCGGGGGCTTCCCCTCTGGACCAGCAGGGGGAGTTGCAGATGAGGACGGACGGGGCTGGGTGGCCGACTCTCTAGGCTGAAGGGGGTGTGTGTGTGTGTGTGTGTGTGTGTGTGTGTGGGGGGGGAGAGAACACACGCCAGTCACATGTAGCTAACGTGTCGCTAGCTAATGACTAACGGTTACTAATGTGTTGTTAACAGTTACTAACAAGCTGCCTAACGTGGAAATCGTTGCTAACAGTTACTAATGCGTTGCTAACAGTTACCTAGCGTGTCAATCTTTGTTAACGAGCTACTAACACCAATATGTTGCCTACGATTGCCAACAGTTACTAACGTACCGCTAAGGTGTTGCCTAAGGCCTTACCCGAGAATGGGTCGTTTTCAAGGGTTGTGAACCACTGACCGCATGTAGCGCTTGCTTGATGTGCGACGGCTAGCTAGCAGTGAAGCTAACGGGCTAGCAGTGAAGCTAACGAGCTAGCAGTGAAGCTTACTGCTAGCCCACCTCAACCCGTAACCCTGAGTAGCCCACTGTTCGGCGTCAACCCTGAACCAGCTGACTGCAAAAAGCAAGTGCTCCCTAGGAACCTCCGCTCTCCTCTGTAATCTGGCCACTGAACAAGCATGCATGGTGACCTGCTGTTTTCCTGCGCTCGCTGCTGACACATAAGCTCTTGGCTGCTGAGAGAGTGGGAGCACATGGCAGTCCTGTCATCATGTTCCACCTAGACACATAGCCGTCCCTATGGCGACCAGTGGCGCGGAAAGTTAATTCAACCACCTGCCGCGGTCGCTGGTAATCCCCGGGTGAGGCTACTTCCTGGGGCATGGCAGTACACCCGTTTGTGCTGTGTGAGGGCCTTACTTTGGACACCATGACAACCACGAAGTTCTTCTCGTCAATTTTGTACTCCTTGAGCAGTGAGTCGTCCTCGAGGATTTTACCTAGGAGGTGGCAAACAGTCAAAACATCTCAACTGTTCACTTTAACCAAACGCAGTTACAACAGACTGGGAATTGATTTTAATTGCAATCTACTGTAAAGACACAGGTCCGTTTAAGTCATTTAAATTAATTAGATTAAAATACAGGACTATGTTTAGTAAAATTTACAGTACAGAATAAACATAACATTAACATTCGAACAATGCCTCTAAATTCACATTGCTTAACAAACCAACAGCAATCAAAACAAGAGTAAAACAGACATTACGTGTTAAGGTGGTCTGGTAGAAATACTAAACGTGCCTAATTACTTTTGGTTGATGGATAAAACATTTTCTAAAAGATGAGATGTTAGACTTCCAACATTTGAGAAACCGCTTTCAAATATGTTTATTAAAATAGATGATTGCCTTTGTGGCATTTATGGCTTTCCTGTCATACAATTATCATGCTAACATGAAAATAATCCATTGCTTGCAAACCAGAACCCCATCTGCATTTTCATTCTCCATTGTTTTCTCATAAAAACACAAAACTTCTCAAATAACAGCCCTTGATTGATGGTGTTTTATGGGTGCATCTCGGATCACTTGTCTGCTGACAGTCATTGTTTCTCATAAACACACAGTGCTCCTAACAGATCTGCTGACAGTCAAACAGCACTAAATGGTCATGAAAGGTCACAATGTGCGGCCAGGATCATCACAGAGGAGAAGCAGGAGAGCCAGAGAGGAGGAGAGGGACCAGAGAGGAGGAGAGGAGGGAGACCAGAGGAGGAGAGGCAGGGGAAACAGAGACCAAGCGCTGTAACATACCGGCGTAAATCAGTTTCTGTCCGGAGACTGGAAAACTGTCCTTCCCCTTCTCATGTTCAATCTTTTCTTTTAACGTCTTTACCTGTGGAAATAGTCATTGTTGAACAATAGAACAATAATAATAAAGATCGTGACCGTTAATATAATAAAGGCAGACTTAAGTTACGTTTTGTAAGTAAGAGGTAACAACATTTAGGTTAATGATGATTATGATGTCAGCAGTCTAACAGAACAACAAAGCCAGTAAACTGGATGTGTTTGGTTTGTTCCTTACTGGATGGTAAAGATCACCACCTTGTACAGCACCAGGTATTGATCCTTACTGGATGGTAAAGATCACCACCTTGTAAAGATAGGATTGGATAGTAAGGATCAATACTTGGAATAGCACCACCATGCACTAAATCTGCCTTGCATTACAGAGAACCTGGGTCTATGATGGCATCATGTGTGATGTTTGAGGTGTATGTAACACACCTTTATTTTAGACCACGAATGGAAAGCACAAAATATGACGCGTCACTATAGGCTGTGAAAAGTGAAACTGCAAGACATGGAGATCAGCTTTACACCTTCTGCTTTCCACTGAGCTCAGCTGAATGGTGGTTACAGTGAGCATGACGTGCTCATTAGATGTTTCGCTGTGTGAACAAAGACGTGGGCGGTGCATGCATACACAGAGAGATCCTATCATTGCTACATCACTCAAATTGAACAGTCTATTTCTTGCTAAACTCTCCAGAAAGGCCAATAGGAAATAATTGTTGCATTTCTTGCATCACAAATGGACACAGCCTCAGGTCTCTAGATGTTACGCACTGAAAATGAAACTTAACCGCTCATGATCCATGCTAATTACTCACCAACTAGTCTGACTCCTAACACCTACCTTCATCCTGACACCTACATGGATCAGCAGCTGTAGAGAACGTCTTACATTAGGGACAAATGTGTGTGTGTGTTGCTAGCATGTTCATCCAAGAGCCGACCAATGGCAGGCAGGCACCAGCTCTGATATTAGAATCAGATGCAGCTAACTTCTTGTCCAGCATGTGGCATGTAGAGACATACTGCCAACAGTGTTCAGGATTAAGCACACAAACACACACACACACGCACTGTGGAGAGAAGGTGCGTGATGTTCAATGGCAGTAGATGCTTTCCCAGCCTGAGCTTAGCAATAGCAAACACCATAGAATTGTGATGCATCAATTATCCAATGGCCAAACAGCCACAGTCAATGGCATGAGATAAGTTTGCCCGGAGAATCAGTCTGGAAAGCCTAGAAATCATTTTGAATGTGCCCGAGTAGTGACTGAACTTTCAAATCAGCATCATGTTGATAGCTATACAGGCGTGGTTTAGGTTTGCCGATAGCGTAAACGACCAATCAACTGCCAAACATTTTTTTTAAAGTAGCTCTTAACCCAGTTTCTATGTGTGGCTCCCCAGATGGACTTGTGACAAAAATTACTCTGGCATGTCAGGTCAGAAGAGATGGGGGAACCCCCCCCCCCCTCATTCTCTTCTGCAGTACACTATGCCCCAACCAGTATCCAGATTATCCTCTAGGCTGTGCATTAACTCGTAACAACCTCATCTCAGTCTGTCCCAATGGCTGGTCTCATCACAGCTTGTGAGTGAATGTGTGGTCGATGTGTACGGACACTAGTGGACTAGTGCTGTATGCAGTTGGCCTGGGAATGTCGCACCTTGACACCTCACACTAATACCTGCAAGTAAATGATAACGTTATGAATGCTGACTAACCAAACAGCAGGAGAGTAGGGTCGATATAGTGTTCTTATAGTTCTATATGGTCGATAGCCATTTTGACTGGACACAACGTAAGCCCCTCAACAAGCTTGACACAAGTTGTACGACCATGAGTGAACATTAAGCTTGGCTTGTTTTAAGTTTTCAGCAACTACACGCAGCCCGAATATAACGTCCCGCCGACACAACAGTCCAATTGCTGTCGTAAACCACCTTTCAATACAGTACGTTAGTTGAAGAGGAAAACACCTGTCTTTTCTTATCATCATAACACCTCACACCATCTCACATTAACGTCACACAAACTACGTACTATAAATGTATAATACCCACAGGTGATGAAGAACGACAAGAGGATAAACGTCATTTATACCTACTGCTTTCCAGGACATGCACGATACACGTATCTAATGCATGTTTACTTTACTGTACTACGGGACCCCTCACCGTTTGTTCGTCGCTGATGTCCACCTTGAACGTCTGCTGCTGGAGGGTCTTCAGTGTGATCTGCATGGTGACCCGTGTGGCTGGCTGAACACGGGAGAGGAACACGGGAGAGGAACACGGGAGAGGAACACTACGAAGCGGCGCTACTTGTCGGGCTCATAGCAAACTGTCCGCCGCCATTCACGTCAGCGCTCTTCATCGGCTGCCCTGCACACAGAGGAACAACGGGCGTCTGGCGCCCCTGGCGGTTGATACAAGAAAATATAAGAACACATCAAGGAATGTAAAAATGCCAACAAGAACAATATGATACACTAGCAGTATATATGGCAATATCGTAAAGCAGCTTACTGCATACTGTAGGCCTTCATTGTACAGTAGGTTACTGAATAGGCCTATTGTCTTACTTTCAGTATGGGGCAAGGCACTCAGGAATTGTAATGAGTTACTACCAGTAGTTATGTATTACTCCTTAAAAAAAGTTATACTATTACTTGGCTTATTACTGGGTATTAAATGTAATTCGTTACATTGTTAGTAACATTACTATATTACTTTCACAATCAATACCCTGCCTCGCACCTTGTGAAAAATGACAACCTGTGTATAGCCAGCTCATTTTAGAATTGAATCCTCTTTATTGGAACAATAATTAACCTTAGGAGTCAAAACATCTTCCAAAGTTCAACACTTGCTGCCTGCTCAGCAGGCTACAGCTAGGTGTGTGTGACATGCCAGCTTGACTGGAAGTTCAAATAAGTATGGTCTGTGCATGTGTGCATAGTCTGTATGGTGGGGTGAAGGTTATGTCAGGTGCCTGCAGTTTGCTAGCCTGACATGCCAGAGGAATTGTAGTCACAAGTCCATCTGGGGAACAGTACATTGCTTGTGAATGGCAGGTACTTTCAAAAAACACTTGGCAGTGGATTGGATGAACCACCTGGTGCTGCCCTCATCACGCATTCCCTGTATTCCTCCTCCCACTCGCCCCCTTCCTTCCCAGACTAGCCTCCCACCTCCCCACTCACCCCATGGGCGGTCTCGGCGGCCAGCCTTCTTCTGAAGTGGTGAGCGGGAAGATTACTGACGGGTCCCGGGTGTCATGGAGATATTTTTAAAAGATGATGTCAGACCTGTGAAATAAAGAAGTGCTTCATTTCAAAATATGGCCGAGGTAATGCAGTGTGTGTGTGTGTGTGTGTGTGAGTGAGTGAGTGAGAGAGGGAGATTGTTTAAGCAAGACATATAAACTCCCCCAAAATGATAACATTTTAAAACTTTTTAGCAGGAGTATAAAGGCAGCCTCATATCACTCCATCTTCCCACTGTCAGTTTGTACAGGCATTTCTCCCTTCCAGATCAACATTGCGTTTTAGTTGCTGTCGCACTTCTTTTTACCATCAGCCTAACCTTAACCATAGTGACCTGACTGGCTACATGAATGAGCAGCACAGAGGCAATTGGTTACATTCGGTAGTGATCTCACACTGATTTGCTGGGCCTGTTTTGCACCATGACACCACATATTTCAGAGGTGAATTGTGGCAAAATGTTGTCCTGGAACTCTCCGCATGTCTTGCATTCGCTGGAAAACATTGCACTCCACTCTACCCCTCCCGCATACGCAACCAGATGTCTGTGGGCAGCCGGGGCGGGACGTTCTGTTACCCTGAACTAGGTTATTAATTTGGCATTATTATGACATTTTATTCAAGTAACATGGTTAAAGTAAACTACTTGCCTTCTGTGTGGTGTTACACACTTGCACTGTATACACATCTCATCTAATCACACACACACATCTTTACTCGACAACTGGCATTACCCTCGGTTTCTGGTTTGGGTCAGCAGAACTCCTGCAGCAGTTTGTGTGTGGGGTTGGGGGGAGGTTGGCGGGGGTGGATGAAGTGTGTGTGCAGCCAGAGAACAGCTTAGAACATAATGATGTATCCTAAAATGGAAGCCATCTGGGGCTATTGAAGGCTAGCGCCGTGGCTTAGCGACTGGTGCTATTGAAGGCTAGCCCCGTGGCTTAGCGACTGGTGACACATTTTGGTGACACACATTTTAATAACACAGTAAAAGTAGTAACAACAAGGTAGTTTGTATTTATTTATTGGCCACATGGGGGAGTAGAATGTCTTGGTTTCAGCATCTGTCCACCAGACAGCTTGTCTAGCTTTGTACATCTCTATAACTGTTCTCGTCTTGCTCTGAACCTTGAAGGTTTAATGGTAAGGATCAGAGCACTTTGTTTGAGAAATAATGCCCAAATCCTATAATTCCAACAGGTTCGTAAACATTTCCTGCAAACGCTGGAGGGTTAGGGAGTGTTTGCTCCGGTACAGAATGTGGTAAGGCAGCAGGGAATCATCCTCACCTGTTGAACAAATGTCCTTTTTGTTGGTCAGATCATCTTCCTTTGTCCTGCCATTCTCAGAAGGTTCCAGTCTGAGCCAGACAAGCAGGGAAGGTGTGTTCCCTGGGATATTTAACTGCTAAACCATTATTTGGACCATGATCTCCATAATCTGTGTGGTCTTTTATTATTGTCAATGTAGTACTTTAGTAGTAATTTATTTACACAATTACCAATAATGATGACCATGGGCAGATATCAAGCTGTTGTACAGTACACATGGTTAGATAATTTAGTGTCTGTGTCTTCATTCATTGATCATATATGAACCAAGCCTCACACACAAACCAGTTCACCAATCACTCCATTTCTTGTTATCTGATAACTTTATTATCAAGTTAAAAAAGACAATGAATTACAATATTTACAGAATATCCAGAAATAAATGGAATAAAATTGTAAACAATCATTCTAGTAGGCAACATCACAACCCAACATCAGGTACTTGGATTCTTCTAGAGGATGAAAGGCAAGGAGATCTTCTAAACTCAAACTATGAAGAGAACAGTCCGGAGAAGAACCAAACGTAATCAAAATAAAACTAAACATATATACAGACATCCAGTGTGTTTGTCAACAGGGGCTAAATTGGGCACACGTGCGAAGGCAACAGCAGAACGGACTGGACAAAACAGAGGGATTCATTGTTGCCGTCTGTTGGTGTTAGAATGATCACAGGACCTCAACTAGGCTAGGACGGCCCCCGAAATCGTCCCAATTTATCCCCTGAACTTTAACGGGCATGCGCACCAGGCTTATAATGTCTGTTGTACTGTGGAGCCGAGCACCACTCCACAAGGGGCTCTCGGCACAGGAAGCCCACTGATAAAGGAAGCTGGTCCTATGGAGCTCACCATCTGGCCTGAGCGGTACAGGCCTCAACAGGACCACACAAGACAAGGCCAGGACCATAGTTGTGGCGGGATGCTGATCAGCACAGAACTGCCTCGCTTGCATTCCAGTTTAATTGTTGTACAACCAAGCTGCCCTAAATAGCAACCTGCACCCATCCTGTTACAGCACAAACAGAGGAGACATGTTTCTTCATCACCAGACATTGTACAACAGTGTAATAACATAGCAGTGGGGAAACACCCCCAACCGGCAATTCTTCATATTTTTTATTATTGTTGTATTTTCTTATTTGTTTTTTTGTTTCCTTATGAGAACACCTGAAGCAAACCGGGGTAAGGCTCCTTTCTGAAACAACACAGTTCAAACACTTAACAAGGAGTTTGTTCTCTACGCACTGCAGACCTGGGGTCTCCGTTTCACAGAGATTTCCTATTTCCATTAAAGGTTCAAAGCTCGAGAAAGGCGTCTGCAGCACCTTGCTCGGCAAGTATTTTGGTACAACACTGTCATACTCACTGGGTTTTATACAGCCTCAAATAGCTCTTAATGCCTGCCAGTCATTTCTGACAGTTAAAACGTTTCTTACTTGTCTTTTTGGAAGTTGACGTGAGACTGACTTTATTCTTAATAAATTCAAATAAGGCTTTAGGGTATACAAGCAGCGTGCAACAAATACAATCTCTGACTTTTTCTAACACAGCTTTGTTAAAAAATAAAATAAAGGTTTGATGAGGTGTCTCAACGCACAAAACAGGATTTAAACGCATCTCAGACAGCTTAAAATATGTCCTCATTGTTCACATACAATCCACGATGGGACACATTTTTATAAAAACTAAAACAAATGTTTTAAAAGACTCTCCATTGACTGTGAGAAAGGACTATTATTATTACAGGTGCTTGCATTTATAATGTTCTAGTCTTTAGTCAGCTCCCAAGCCGATTCCTATGCATTATAAATGTCTACATATTAATTGTATGTATAGTTACTGACGATGGACCAACACCAGAGACCTGAAACGAAAACTAAATGTACATAACGGAGGAAGACAGACCGACAGTAGATATCCCATTGATTCTCATCAACAAAGGTACTGGACAAAACAAAACCTTCTAATGGAGTGGATATGGAAGGAAAGGGAAGGCTGAAAGCTTATACGTAGTATAATAAAGACCTAAAAGATAGCAATTTGCTATAATTTGTTGGGGCTCAGGAAGGGGGTTTCTCTAGTTTTATAAAAGAAACGAAATACGATTATAGAAACCGAATAAATAAGACTATTCCTTGTGGAATACTTTTACACAAGTTTACACAAGGATAAAATCAAAATAAACTAACAAACACAAAGAAATTAGAGACCTTACTTATCTTTCCGTACAAATGAGCAGGCCAGGGCCATTTAAAGGATTATATACGTTCCCGTTAGCTAAAGGAACGGTTTAAGATTAGCTAAAGGTACGGTTAGACATCGTTAGCTAAAGGAACGGTTGAAGATTTGCTAAAGGAACGGTTAAACATCGTTAGCTAAAAGGTACGGTTGGATTGTGGAGCGGTCGTAAAAGGTGCTTTTATTTTCAAATTTAATTCAGGGACGACGTCAATAGCTTTGTAGAGCCAAGTGGGAACTTCCAGGATAGATTTGACCAGAACGTCAGCACTAAGAGTTCTGTTCACTATTGGTTACCAATATATTAATACACAGATCTGTCCTAGTGGAACACACGTTTTAAGGGCTCAGCCATTTTAAAACAAGCAGGATGCACAACCTACCACTTCTAACATGTAACAGAAATCTAATAAGGCGTCGACACACGTGAAATCACTCAGATTTTCTTTTCGTCATCAGTATTCATTTTTTTTTTAACCCTTAAAATCCTACAGTTCCTACAGACCCTCAGCGTCGTCTAGGCAACATGCTGCTCTCTCTCAGCCAATCCGCCTGTCTGGTTTTTGGTCTTCAGCTCCTCCTCCTCCTGCGGAGCTAAGCCCGAGTGCTCGGGGTGGGCGGGGCTGCCTCCCAGGCCGTCGCCGGCGTCAGGGGTCAAGGAAGGATCTGGGGGTGCGGGGTCAGAGGTCACGGACGGACCTGGGGGTGCGGGGTCAGGGGTCAAGGACGGACCTGGGGGTGTGGGGTCAGGGGTCAAGGACGGGCCTGGGAGCATGGGGTCAGGGGTCAAGGACAGACTTGGGGGTGCAGGGTCAGGGGTCAAGGACGGGCCTGGGGGTGTGGGGTCAGGGGTCAAGGACAGGCCTGGGGGTGTGGGGTCAGGGGTCAAGGACAGACTTGGGGGTGCAGGGTCAAGGGTCAAGGACGGGCCTGGGGGTGTGGGGTCAGGGGCCAATGACAGACTTGGGGGTGCAGGGTCAGGGGTCAAGGATGGACCTGGGGGTGCAAGGGTCTCTGGTTCGGCTGCTGGATCGGTCCGGCTGTGGTCCACGGCCCTGTTTGTGTGTGTGTGTGTGTGTGTGTGGGGGGGGGTTAATCACAGAGGAGACATCATTTTGTTTAGTTTAAACCCCGGCCAATGAATTAAATGTGTAGTAAGGCTATAAACCCAGCGCTCCTCGTTGCTAGGTTATGAGAGCCTTTGTCATGTAGGCCTTTGTGCCTATGATCATGTGATGTAGTACATTTGTCGCCAGTTGGCCAGGTCATACACCAATATCATGTTCCTTAATTTACGCTAATTACTGTAGGGTTAGTTTAAAGGCAGGGTCGGACGCTTGCTAACTTGGAGGTCAAGCTGTCCCAGCCGTGGCCATGTTTGTCCAATGTGGGGGGCGGACCTTCTGAGGGAGCACCCTATGGCATTGAATGGAGAGGTGTGTTTGTTATGCTATGTTAGACAATATTTCTTCAGAATGAATGACTCCTCCTCTATCGACACATTTTATATATATAGCCCTTTTCCAACCTTCCGGCCACTCAAAGCGCTGTGCAGTATAGCCTCACATTCACCCATTCACACACACATTCATACACCCATGGTGGTGTCAGCCATGCAAAGAGCCACCTGGCCACCAGGGGGAGCAGTGAGTGTTAGGTGTCTTGCTCAGAGACACCTCCAGACTTGGTGAGGAGTTGGCAGGTTTCGAACAACGACTTCTGGATCACCTGTCACCCCGCTCTACTAGGGACGTAAGAAAATATCGATAGACCTGAGTATCGCGATATTATGGTTTACTGTATCGATTAAAAAACATTAACCTCAAAGGAGAGGAAAAATACTTGTTACCAGATTTATCTTAAAGCTAATGTCCATCTGCAGTCTCTGAGCAAGTTTGCATAAGTGTTTCTGTTATGTTTTGCAGCGGCTCCACACATTAGCATTGCTATGACAGTTTTCCACAAATTAGAAATCGCAATATACCGCCTTGCTTACAGAATCGCAATATATATCGCACCTCCAGACTCTTGGTAATACACAGCCCTGCACTCTACCCACTGCCCCACTGTCGCCACGGTGACTCCAGGGCGACCAATCAGAGGCAAGCACCAAGCTAGAACTCACATGCCGTGGCGCTGCACATGCCGCTCCCACTCGCTGCTGCTGGCAAAGCAGCGGCCGCAGAACTCACAGGGCAAACGCTTCCCCTCGCCGCCGCTGGGAGACGCCAGGGCCTCTGGGAAACGCAGTTCAAATGATTAGCTTTATCTTAGAACAGGAAGTACAGCCACACACACACATGCACACTAGTGATAGGCACTTCCTCTTGCTGCTGCGTGAATGTAACAATTAATGATCCCACCCACCCGGCATACGTGTTGTTCACCCCCCTCCCCTCTGGCAGACGGCTGCGCAGCCTCAAAGCAAGGACAACAAGGATGAAGTGTAGTTTCTACCCAGAAGCTATTAGGCTTAGGAACTCCTTGCCTTAAAAGGACACCAAACACCTGTTTCACTCAGTCTGGATCTGCTGGTGACTATGAGGCACTTACTATGCTGCTTTACAACTGATCTTAAACTGTTTTATATGGTTCTTATTGTTTTATATAGTCCTAGGTTATGGTTATGGTTATTTATTATTGATTTATAAGTATTTATATGCATGTGCCGTTACGCTGCCATACATGGGCAACAATTTTCGTTCCCTCGTGTCCAACATGATCGAATGACAATAAACTAAACTAAACCAACCAACCAACTCACTAACTAATCAGCCAACAGACTCTCAGCCCGACCACACCTCCCTGATCAGGATGAACAACACAAACATGACGTGTTTACCGTGTGGGGCCTCCTTCTCAGCCACCACCTGCTGCTCGTCGTCATCATCATCATCATCTTCATCGTCCTCCTGCTCCTCCTCCTTGATAGTGCTCTGCTCTGTCTCCTCCACGTCGCCGCTCCTCTGCCCCTTCTCCTCCGCCATGTCCATCTCTTCTTCATCATCATCCTCCTCCTCGCCCCCCTCCTCAGCATCCCCCTCCCCCCCCCCCACGCTGTCCTCCATCATCTCCAGCTGGTCCAGGTTCACCCGGCCCATCAGCTCAAAGTTTCGGAGGACCTGAGGAGCAGACGGCATTGGTTGGATTACACGCTAGGTCACCTGACCTCACCTGACCCAACCTGACCCCAACTGACCTCACCTGACCCCACCTGACCCCACCTGACCTCCACGTCAGGTCGACTTCTCCACACAATGACCTTCTGAGCTACATCGCTTTCCTGACCAGATGCTCTATCCATCTCTACTAGCGATGTCTGGAATCATTTTCCGTTCATAGCTGGACGTTGTTGTTGTACTTCCTGTTCACGGACGGTCTGGGACACAGCGCTGCTAACTGCATCAGTACCCGCCTACTTGACAAGAGATCTTTTGATTGACATGCACTACGACCAACTACACAACTCGATAACTAAGTTGGACGTTAAACTTAAAATTAGGTATTTGTTGGACTCTGGATGTCTGCAGGTCTTGAAAATCTACTAGTAGTACTGATAATTCTTCAAATAAATTGAACATGTTTAATGAGTGAAAGCAGTGAGCGTCGCACCTGAAATTATGGATACAGACTTGAGAATGACAATGCTAAGTAACAGCCAATGAAAATAGTTTTCTTATGTGACAATAATGCTAATTGACGGAAGAAGCTGAGATTATGTAATGCCTAAACGCTTAACTCCCAAATTGGGTAATTAACTAATTTCCATATACAGTTCAAGTCTTTTGTGTGTCATTCATATCAGAGAAATGTGAGTAAATTCCTGAAAAGTGTCTTTTCGCACAACATTCAGGTTTTTATCTGACGCAACATTGTTCTGCCATGTGTGGAACATGGACACAGGTGTCCCTGTTCAGCCCTAGCAAGGGCAGCACTGCTGGTGAGCAGAGCAACCGTTCCTTCCTTTAAAAGCCGCAGCCGTGTGTTGGCTAGGTGTAATGTCGTCTCTTGCGTTCATCAGCACTACGTCACATACACAACTGTGCTGAACGTCTGATGCATAGACCCCTGTAAGCTAACGTCTGATACATAGACCCCTGTAAGATAACGTCTGATGCATAGACCCCTGTAAGCTAACGTCTGATACATAGACCCCTGTAAGCTAACGTCTGATACATATTCCCCTGTAAGCTAACGTCTGATACATAGACCCCTGTAAGATAACATCTGATGCATAGACCCCTATAAGCTAACGTCTGATACATAGACCCCTGTAAGCTAACGTCTGATACATAGACCCCCGTAAGATAACGTCTGATACATAGACCCCTGTAAGATAACGTCTGATGCATAGACCCCTGTAAGCTAACGTCTGATACATAGACCCCTGTAAGCTAACGTCTGATGCATAGACCCCTGTAAGCTAACGTCTGATACATAGACCCCTGTAAGATAACGTCTGATGCATAGACCCCTGTAAGCTAACGTCTGATACATAGACCCCTGTAAGATAACCAGCGCTGTGTCCCAGACTTTACATAAGTAAAGGCGGGCTCTGCCAGACTGCTGTAATGTATACTTCAACCTCCACCTGCCAGGTGTCCTCTAATGCATTATTCCCATTATGGGAGGCTGGGAACTGAAACCTGTTATTATCTTCTGGATGTGTTTGGAAAGATATATTTGCTTTGCTCTTGGATATGTGAACAAAATGAAAACATCACACTGCCCTATATCATTTAACCTGTTAAGCCCTGGGGTTCTAGGGGGTTTATATACTTTAACCTGTTAAGCTCTGGGGTTCTAGGGGGTTTATATACTTTAACCTGTTAAGCCCTGGGGTTCTAGGGGGTTTATATACTTTAACCTGTTAAGCTCTGGGGTTCTAGGGGGTTTATATACTTTAACCTGTTAAGCCCTGGGGTTCTAGGGGGTTTATATAATTTAACGTCTTTTCCACTGCATTTGTACCTCCTGTCCGTTGGTTTTACTCATATAAATTTTTTGCCGCCTTTATACGTGTCCTTGTCCATGAGAAGAGCTTGTGTTAAAACGTAAAGTTCTTCAGCTGCTGCTGAACACGGACAACAACACCGTTACGAGTCGGGCTCTAGAGCACAAACAGGCGCTCCAAGTGACGTTCATCGCCTACACCACATAACGTGGCGTCAGCACAGTAGATAACTTTGCTATGGCGCCCATATTTAATTGTTCAACATGAAAACAGTCGAGGTTATGTCGCAAAGCAGCTGCTGGCGTGGCCAGGATTCATCCATCCAGTTAGAGCAGAGGACTATTAGAACACACGCACGCACGCACACACACACAGGCAGGCACGCACGCACGCACACACACACACGTGCCTTGTGCTCCTGGCGCAGGTGCTCCTCTAGGTGGCAGCGCAGGCTGCAGTCGTAGTAGCACAGCAGGCACTGGTAGGGCCGCGGGCGCGCGTGCTTGTTGCCATGGCGCTGCAGGGCGCGTGCGCTGGAGCAGGTGAAGGTGCAGGCCTGGCAGCGGAACACCACGCCCTGCAGGTGACGGGACAGCTTGGAGCGGCTCACCTCCAAGGGCACCACGCGCTCCTCTGGGGGGGGGGTTAG
>JAODTR010000004.1:1156152-1171305 GCA_025399935.1 Amblyopsis rosae | reverse complement strand
ACACGCTGCACACAGACAAGATGCCCAAGCCTGGTGCGGTGAGACACGCTGCACACAGACAAGATGCCCAAGCCTGGCGCGGTGAGACACGCTGCACACAGACAAGATGCCCAAGCCTGGTGCGGTGAGACACGCTGCACACAGACAAGATGCCCAAGCCTGGTGCGGTGAGACACGCTGCATAGACACACGATGCCCAAGCCTTTTCGAATATATTGATTGGCACCAAGTATCCTGCTCGCGCAACTTATTTTATTTGATCTTATCATCAACTTCGTAGCAGCAGAGTGTAACTTTTTGGAAGAAAGACTCATCTTAAGGTAAGAAATAATCGTTATGTGACTGACTGCTAAGCGACAACAGCTCCCCAAGGAGACAGAAGCAGCTGTATTATAGTTTCTCCAACAATGCGGTCCGCTCTCTGTAGCATGTATTAGTGTGTAAGAGCAGCGTTCTGCTGTGGTTGCTGTTAGTGTGACCAGACTGACAGTTGGCTAAGGATCCACCCTAACTGATTGTATTTTACTACACGTAAGATAAAGTGGCTTTCGAGAGCTTACACAACAGGGGCCCTGAAAGTTCAAAGTTCACCCTAATTAATCATTGGGGAGTGATAACATTAGCATGCTTGTGTCGTTTGAAATCATCAGTTTACGATGTCACATTTCCCGTCCTGACCGCGTCATTTTGTATGCTTGCGATCTCACCAGCCGTTCCTTGGAGTCAGCAGATGCTACGTTTGGCCTTTAACTAACGCTGCTAAAGCCCACAGCTTGGGCTCAGTCGCTATGACAACAGCACTGGACACCTCCAACAGCTCTCTGCCTGGGGGAGCCCTAAGGCTGTGCTTCCCAGGGTGGCCACTAGGCTCTAAGGCTGTGCTTCCCAGGGTGGCCACTAGGCTCTAAGGCTGTGCTTCCCAGGGTGACCACTAGGCTCTAAGGCTGTGCTTCCCAGGGTGGCCACTAAAGGAGCTCTAAGGCTGTGCTTCCCAGGGTGACCACTAGGCTCTAAGGCTGTGCTTCCCAGGGTGGCCACTAGGGGAGCTCTAAGGCTGTGCTTCCCAGGGTGGCCACTAGGGGAGCTCTAAGGCTGTGCTTCCCAGGGTGACCACTAGGCTCTAAGGCTGTGCTTCCCAGGGTGGCCACTAGGGCTGCGTAGACCTACTTGTGCCTGAAGGAGGAGGCGAAGTGGCAGTACTGGCAGCTGTACTTGTCCTGTCGGGAGAACAGGGCCATGGCGGAGTGGCTCCTCTCGTGGGAGCGCAGGCCCTGCATGGACATGAAGACGCGGTCGCACTGGGCGCAGGGGTGTCCCCCCCCCGCCCCGGGGGCCGGCCGCTGCTTCAGGGAGGCCCCGCCCCCCGCGCCGGATGACGACGCTGCCGCCGCCACAGTCGCCCTCGCCGCGGCAACCAGCGCCGCCGCTCTGCCGCCGCCGCCCGTTGGTGCCGCTTCCACAGTTTCCATGGCGACATCATCCCGCCCCTCGACCTCCCCGACCCCCGGGTCCACGGGGGACGCAGCCTCCGGCTCCTCCTCCTCTGGCTGCCCATTGGCCAGGCACTGAGGGGGCGGGGCCAAAGCCACCTCGCTCACCTCCTGCTGCAGGGCGAGCAGAGAGACGGGTCACAGCGGCACTCTGGGAAATGTAGTCCTGCACACACAGTCAACCTCTGCTGGCCTAACAGCATAATGTCGTTATTGAACTAGTTAGGCCCAAGCAGAGCCATGGAAATAACAGAGTTACGCCAACTTATTTCCATGGCTCTGGGTACAAGGTGTGTCCTGCTCAGTAGAATGCACGTTAACCATTGAGCAGCCACCTTTGAAATAGCCGCTTTGAAAGTGAAGACATTCATATATTATTATCAAAAGGAGCCGGGGTTGACTACTGCAGAAGTAAAGAAAAGCTAAATACAAATAAAACTAAGTAATAACCAACTACCTCCAGGAAGTTGCCATATGACAAGAATGTGAATAAAAGTATTTGGATTTGTTTGTGCATGCAAAATTAAAATGTGCGACCAAACCCTTTTAGAGAAATAACTATTCCAACACGATACAGATGGGAGGCCAAAGACGTGGCCTGTTTACATAAAAGAAACCTCAATAAAAATGTCAATAATTGTTTTGTTTGCACAAACAAGCAGATGTGATGCTAAAAAAAAATCAGTATTAATAGGGTGCCGAGGATCTCTAACACGGTTCGAGCACGAATGTATATTGTGCATGCACATGCACACACACACACACGATGCACAGACTAATCAAAGTTATTGTTTTCACAGTGTTGTCACATGGGGAGGTTTAACAGCTGCTGACCTTGACGTGACCCTCCTTGACCTCTCCGTACTGGACGTGCTTCCTCAGGTGGTTGCAGATGGCCCTGAGGGTGGGGTGCACCTCCATGCAGAAGTTACACCTGAAGCCCACCGGGGCCTTGGTCCCACTGGGGGGCTCCTGGCAGGGAGGGGGGAGAGGTGGTTGGTAGGGGGGGGCACCACTCAGATCACTCAAGGCACTGAAGCAGAGCTGACCTTGTGTTCAAACCCCATTCTGCACTTTCCTGTTCACCCGTGTGTGTTCTACTGCCTCTACTGGTAGTGTGTGTTCCTACTGTCTCTACTGGTAGTGTGTGTTCTACTGTCTCTACTGGTAGTGTGTTCCTACTGTCTCTACTGGTAGTGTGTTCTACTGTCTCTACTGGTAGTGTGTTCTACTGTCTCTACTGGTAATGTGTTCTACTGTCTCTACTGGTAGTGTGTGTTTTACTGTCTCTACTTAAAGAAGCTACAGGGTGGAAGGTTTAACAAAACTGCAATGTGTGCAAGTTACTCACATTTAATGTTCAATATTAAATGTAATGTGTTGAGCCAGGTATTGTTATGTAGAGAATGGGTCAGGTGTGGTACAGAACACGCTGACTTTCCTAAATCACCCCCGTGTACACACGGCACCAAAACGTCAAGCTGTGCCGTGACATTAGCGTCCTACCTTCTCAGACTTGGCCTCTGGTGTATCTGTGGCCTTCTGCTTGTTGAGCAGCTGCCTCCTCCTCTCCTGCCTCATGGCCTTCTTCTGGAACTCCTCGTTGTGGTCGAGCAGGTGCCTGGCCAGGACGTGCAGGGCCAGGAACTTCAGCTCGCAGTGCGAGCACTGGTACAGCTCCACGCCGGCTTCCCCAGAGCCCGGCACCGCCACCACAAAGTCCCTCTTCAGGTCGGTGCTGTGGTGGTCGTTGTAGTGCATGGACAGCAGCTCCATGTTGCTGAAGGACAACCGGAAGCACTTCTGGCACTTGAACGGCAGCCACTCGTCCTCCTTGCTCGGCTCGGGCTGCTGCCGCACCTCCGCCGCCGCGTCCCTATCGCCCGCGGCGACGTGCTCCGGTTCTTTGGCGTAGATGACGGTAAAGTAGCGGCCGAGCTTGCTGGCATGCTGCTTCTTGGGGAAGACGCCCGGGTGGCGTTTGATGTAGTGCGACACGATGCTCTTCCGGCTGAAGGCCTGGAAGGAGCAGAGGGAGCACTTTCTGTTTTCCACGGCCTGGCGCAGGTCCTCCGACATCTCCGAGCAGCCGCCTTCTGAGGGCGGGGGCACCGCCACCTTGGGGGGCTTGTCGGTCAGGGTCTTGGAGGCGGCCAGGCAGTGGGTGTAGTAGGCGTCGATGTCGTGCCGTTTCTGGTAGTGCGCCGCCAGGCCCTTGCGTATGGGGTTGGTGTAGGAGCACAGGGCGCACTTGAAGACGTTGTTCTTCCCCTCGGGCTGAGCGCGCACGTTGTTGTGCTTGATGCGGTAGTGGCGGGCGATGCCCTTCCTCGTGGAGCAGAAGTACTTGCACAGCTGACACTTGAAGATGGCGTGCTTCTCCGTCTTGTTGACGGGAAACTGCGCCAGGGCGAGGTCGAAGTCGCTGACCTCCTGCACCTCCGGCACGCCTGGCGGTGCACCGGTGCCGGCGGCGGTGAATTCAGCCACCTGCTCTGCATCTCTGCTGGCAGAGAAATGTGCGGGAGAGAACATGTCGGTGGCTGGCTGGTTGTGATATTTCTCATAGTGGATCTTGAGCTTCTCCATGGTCCCGTGCGTGTACGGACACATTTTGCATCGGTACGCCCCGTAGCCCTGCCGCTGAGTCTTGCTCTTGTCCTCGCTATCGTTGGCGTCGGCGATCTGCTCGATGTCATCGGCGAAGTCCTCCGCGGTCACCTTCACCAGCGGGTGTCGTTTCTGATAGTGGGTCAAGACCCCGTGGATGCGGGAGTTCACATACGGGCAATGGCGACACTTGTACACGGAGCTGGGGTTGATGTCGGCCTCCTGGGCGAAGTCGGCGGCTTTCACCTTCATGCCCGGGTGCTTCTTCCCGTAGTGCGTCAGGAGGCCGTGCAGGCTGTTGTACTCCGACAGGCACACGGTGCACTGGTACGGGTTGTTGGAGATGGAGAGCCGCGGGTGGGCAGAGTGGTGGTCGACTTCGTGCGGCGGCGTGGCGATGACCAAGGCCCCTTCGTCTTCCGACTGGCAGCCGAAGGACGCCTGGTCCTTGGCCGCCACCTGGCGGGCCTTCTCGGGGGTCCTGCTCCCCTTGATGATGTCCAACAGGACGGACTCGTCGCCCCTGATAGCCCACGGGTGCACGGCCTGGTAGTGGCTGGTGATGTCCCAGATGGTGCAGGCCTCGAAGGCACAGTCCCGGCACCGGTAGTGCTTGGCGTCGGCGCCCTGCTGCGTGGTCTCCGGCCCCGCCCACAGCTTGCTGGCCATGTAGGTGTAGTCCACGTTGTGCTCGGGGTGCCGCCGCTGGTAGTGCAGCAGCAGCCCCTGGGGCTCGGCGTGCGAGTAGATGCACCACTCGCAGTGGTAGCCCGCCTCCAGCACGGCGTCCTGGTAGGCCCAGTGCAGGATGGTCATGGCCGTGGCCTTCACTGTCGGGTGCTCCTTCTTCAGGTGCTTCTTCAGGGCGTAGACGTACGGGGACGCGTACGAGCAGTGTCTGCACTTCAGCGAGCGCAGCGTGGAGGAGGAGGAGGAGCTTTCGGGAGCGCCCGCGGCGCTGGGGGGGGCGGCCGCCGCAGAGGACGAGCCCGACTGCACCATCTGGGCGCGCTCGCGCTGGCTCCGCACCACCGCGGTGTGCCGTCGCACGAGGTCGGCGTTGGCTTTGGTGTCGCGGTGCTTCTTCTGGTAGTGGATGAGCACACCCTTGACGGTGCGGTTGCCGTAGTCGCAGTGCTGACAGAAGAACAGCATCTCGGGCTCCCCTTTGTCCCCGCCGCTGGATTTGGGCGTGTAGTTGCTCGGCCCGTCGTGTCCGTTGTTGTGAAACTGCTTCAGGAACTGTTTGGGGGCGGCGATCTGTAACTCGGCCATGAGCTTCATCAGTCCAGGGGTGGGGGCGCCGTGCTTGATGTATTTGGCCGTCACCTTCACTTCCGGGTGTCTCTTCTGGTAGTGAACCAGCACGCCCACGACAGATCTGTTGCTGTACACACAGTGCTTGCAGTAGTAGATGTCTTCTGAACCAAACCCTGCCACCACGCCGGCGACAGGCGACTTCGGCATCGCGGCCGGGCTGCCGCCGAAGGAAGAATTGGCCGCAGGTTTGGATTTATCCACCGACACCACCTTCATGGTTTTCTGTATGCGGAAATAGGAGGCCTTTTGCTCGGGGTGCTTCTTCTGATAGTGCACCAGCACAGAGTGCATGTTGGGGCTGGAGAAGGAGCACACGTCGCAGTCGTACACCACAACGTTGCCGGCCACGGCGTCCTTCTGTGCCTCGGCCTCCGCGCTGGCGTCAGGGGTCCTGGAGGTGGCTTTGGGCATGGGGCTGGATGAGGAGCGGGGACTGGAGGTGGTGGAGTTGAAGCCCTTGGGACCAGAGTTCAGGATCTCCCGCAGTGTCTGAGACTCGCCAGTGTTGTGGGACTGCTCCACCACGTAGCTGGAGAAGATCATGGCGTTGTTTATCTTCACCGTGGGATGCATTCTCTGGTAGTGTGGCATCAGGCTCCTGACGTTGGGGCTGGTGTAGGAACAGAAGCGGCACATGTACACCAGGTTTGGCTGGTTGAAGTTGAGAACATTGCTGGCCTCGGGATGGTGGTCCATGTAGTGTTGGTGCAAGTCGTTGTAATTGGAGTATTCGATGTAGCACTCCAGGCAGCGGAAGACAGCGCTCTGATCCTCTGGGTCCAGGATGTACTTGAAGCTGAACTTGATGTAGGGGTGCATTCTCTGGTAATGGGTGCTGACACTACGGGCGGACTTGTTGTGGTAATCGCAGTGTTTACAGTAGAAACGCGCTGTACCGTGTTCTTCCGCATACTCTGCGTTCTCCTGGAAAGTGTCCCTGCTGTCTTGATTGCCCTGGTCTTGGAGCTCACTGGGATCGGTGGAGATGTTCTCACTGTCGTCGGAGAGAGTCAGCGCGATGGGAATGTTCCTGGGCTTTGACTTGGGATTGCTTTTCCTTTTTCCTACCCTACCCGTCTCGCGAGAGGCAGCAGACTCTTTGACACCCAGTTGTGGTGTGTTGTAAGCGAAGAGACGATTCTGGCTGGTATGGTTGCTGTCCTCCTTACCAGCGAGCAAGAGGCTTTCTCCACCTTCCTCATCTTCCATTTCCTCTAGATTTATGATCATGTCCTGTTGGCTTTGGCTAATTTTACTCTGAAGGTTGCTGGCAATTTCATCAATCCTAGTTCTCTTCTTTACTGAAGACAAATCCAAGGGCAAGTCATTGATGGACTTCCTGGCTCTCTTCCCCGTCACCAAAGGCTTTTTTGTTGTGAGACCTAGAATGGAAGTCTGGCTTTTCTGCAAGAGGATCGGCGAAGCATCGCCCGCCATGTCCAGCTGCTCTGCCGAGGCCTCCAGGTCGTCGCAGTACGAGTGTTTGTGCTGCTGGTGGACCCGCAGGCCCTTCAGCGTGGTGGTGGTGAAGCTGCACAGCGAGCAGCGGTGGGGGTTCTGCTGGCCTGTGGCCGCAGCGGCGGACCTCCTTCCGTTGACCTTGGAGCTCGCGGCCCCCCGTTCCCCGTTGACGGCGTGGCGGGCCTCGTCCTGGGGGTCGGGGCTGTCGCTGGTGAGGTCCATGGTGTCCACGTCCGAGGAGGCGTGGCTCTGCTTGTGCGTGCCCAGTTTCAGAGGGCTGGTGCAAATGAACGGGCACTCATCACATTTGTAGACAGTGGCCTTGCCAGAGAGGTGGATGTTCTCGATGTGTCGGGAGATGCTTCGCCTGTGCACGGTGAGGAAGGAGCAGAACGGGCACTGGAAGCGGTTCATGTACTTCCTGAAGGAGACCCCTTTGGTCTCCAGCACCTTGTTGTCCTCATCGTTCAGGAGCTGGTTAGCGTCAGCGGACAGCGTCCCCGTGTAGTTGGGGTCGTCGATGTCACCCAATTCTTCATCTGCGTCTTCCAGGCTGCTCCTGGAGTCATCCTCGTCTTCTTCCTCATCATCTTCTTCTTCATGGACATCAGAAACGTCGGACGCAGTGAACCTCTTAGACACGATGGAGGAGCCCGTGCTGTTCGGCGTTATTGCTTTGAGCTGCGTAAGCTGAAAAGAGGGGTCTCCTGGAGCGTCCTGCTCACCTGCAGGGGACCTGGGGGAGCTTCTGGGAGAGACGGGAGAGTCTGGTTTGGAAGCGCCGGCGCTCGCTCCACCGTCCAGCTCACCGAGGCCAGAAATGATCTTCACCTTGTCGCTGTGCTTCTGCACCACGTGGTCGGTCCAAGCATCCTTCCGGTTGGTCTCGTATTCACACCATTCGCAGGCAAAGGTTCCTCTAGGATAACCGCCTGTTTCCTCGCCAGCCTCGGCATGTTGGGGAAGCTCTTCTGCGTCTTCTAATGGAGCTGTGTTATGGTGCATTGCTTGGTGCCTCACCATCCTGGCTTTCCGTGGAGACTTGTATGTGCACAACTGGCAGGAATACACTTTTGAGTTTTCTTTATGCACTATGACGGCGTAGCTGGGGAGTTTTGACATCTGGGAGGATTCACTGGCATCGGAATCGTCTTCGTCCGCACTGTGGACTTTCTTCATGTGGTTCTTTAAGAAGGATTTGGACCTGAAGTACCGAACACAGAACTTGCACTGGTAAAACGGGAGGAGTGATTCGGTTGTCCGTTTTTCTGAAGTTTGTTTGGAGATGTGGGTGGTGCTAGGGCCTACAAGAGAATTGAGCATACATGTTAAGAGTTCATTGGGAGTTCTTGGGTTACCAGTTGTTACACATATTAACCAACTGCTAAAATTGCGAAGGTATTATTTGACTACAACTAAATACATTTGTGTATCAGAAACAAAATAATACCAGTTAACTTAAATATAGTTGCCTTACTCATTCCAGTTTTAGAAGGTGCGTTATCCTGGTCACCCTTGCCGTTAAATTCCTCTCCTCCTTCTTCATCTTCCTCATCTTCATCATCTTCATCCTCCTCCTCCTTCAGAGACTCCTCCTCCTCTGCGTCCGCAGGCTGCAGGAAGGCGGTGTGAACCTCCTGGATGTGGCTCTTCAGCTCGTCGTAGGAGTCCGCGCGGAAGTCGCAGCCGTCGCACTGCAGCAGCTCCATGCTGAGGGAGGAGAGGCAGCTCCTCCAGGGGGGCCTGGGGGGCCTGGGCGCGGCCAGGGTGGGGAGGAAAAGCACAGTCAGGCTAACATCCCCCAGTGATTGATAACTTCTGCAATTCTGAGAAAAGAACTGCTAACTTGATTGAACTTTAAATAGACGTCCAGTAGTAGTTCTTTACATTTACAGCATTTGGCGATGAGCTGACATGAGGCCTTAACTAGTCCCCAGTATTTCTTAACAGCTCCAATTCTTAACTGAAATTCTCAGCTGAAAAAACAGCTGTTCCAACATCTGAGTCTGGAACAACAACAAGTGTATGTAAACCAAAGTAAATAAATAAATATAATAAAGGATTACAGAAAAAACAAAAACAATGTCCTACTTTGTGGAGCTTAAACTATTGTGATAACTTTGAATTAAAATGCTCATGATGGTCATTACATACTCTACATTTTATGTTTTTCCTAACTGCATCTTTGAGGAGGGTACAAGGATATTTATTTTAATTATCCTCTGATTATATTTAAAGGCCAAGGGTGATTTAGGGTTCAATCTGGAACATTTAATTAAATTAACTTGTAGCTATAAACAGGAAATGTGCTGTCTTTTATAAAATTGTTCATGTGTAGTTTCATAAAACTACACATGAAGGCCAATAAAATAAAATAAACATTTCAATGAACTTCATTCATGTTAGTAAAAAGTGCTCGTTTAAATATGATTTCATAAACCAGAAGAAATAATGTGAGCTGTTGTCACAAATATAAATCCTACAGATTACTTTCATGATTCATTATACATTTAATTCCTCTCGATTGTTTTGCTGTCCAATAATTCTATTAATAATATAAAAGGAAATTTGATACCAAAGGACAGAAGAGTCCATATTACAACACACACAAAGGAAATGCAATGTCATTCTCTGCCCAGGACGCAATTATTTCACTCTTTAAATATTGTATACAGGCCCTTTAAAGAAATGTGATGTGATGTGAGATGTGATGCAAGGTTGCACCAAAACATCTACGTATACTTGGAGTCACAAGCAGGGCAAACACTGAACTGACAAAAAACTGCAGATGTTTCCATTGGTCATGTGACCAAGAATACCCTTGCTTTGTGTTTTTGCACTGAATCAGCCAAGCAACAATAGGGACTGTGGGGATTACGGGATGATTTGTCCCATGTTATTACGTAGGGAACAGTAACAGCTGGAGACATTAAAGGCGCTCCTGTCAAGATCCATCAAGCTCTCTCTCTTCCAAGACCGGATGGATCAACTCAGAGAGGACGGCCTGGCGATCTAGGGGTCACTCACAGGTCACAGATGTGTGAACCTTGCTGCAGCATTTTAATCATCTGAATTAATCACCAAACACGGCTCCACACAGCTCCACACACTCCAGCCAGCAAAAAGTACGCTAGGCACACCACCGCTTAAAGTCAGCAATTGTAAGATAAATCAAATGATGTGACTATATTTTCCCACCACAAACAAAGTGTTGTAGAGCAGCAGTTTTCAAACTGTTGGTTGGGACCCACAGGTGGGTCACTGAGTGGGAGTGAGTGGGTCGCAAAAAGCGACCATTGAATGAAGAATATCAACGAAAGGTCTACGGGTCCACGCTAACCACATGGCCAGACTTCTCCTCTAGCTATGACACTCTGTAGACACACACATTACCTGGTGGACCTTTAGACAGAACACCAGGCAGACAGAACACCACCAGGCAGACCACCAGGCAGACTAGAATCCTCTAGTGCCCCCTAGTGCCTGGCCATGAATGTCAAGGGAACCCTTTTAGAAGATAGAAAGGTGAGAATGTGGAGGGGAGGAGGTCTGGACAGAAAAGGCTTCTCTCCCTCTCTTTCCCTCTCCCTCTCTCTGAGACCATGTGCCGTAGCAGACCACCACCTCTCTAGTGGTGTCAAGCTACAGAGAGACGGTGAGAGAACCGCCTCTGAGCTGAGCTTCAAGGGCGGCCATTTTAGGAGCCGAGCTCTACAGCCAAGCGCACAACATGGACCCACAGATCTGATCCTCTTCCCCGCAGGCAGGCAGGCAGGCAGGCAGACAGGCAGGCAGGCAGGAGAGCTGCAGATAGAAAGCTATCTGCCAGATGTACCTCTCTGTGGCCCGCCTGCCCACACAGCTCAGCAGAACCCAGGCCAGCTGTCTGCCAGCCGGGCCCAGACCAGGGCAGCCCAGGGCTCCCTTACGGATGCCGTCGGCCTGGAGAAGGTCCCAACGCACCCTCCCCTCCCCCCGGGAAACACAGACAGGCCGTGTGCAGAGAACCTTCTCAGAGCCAGAGCAGGAACACCTCAGACAGCAGGCTGCATCACCACGCCTGCATATTCACACTCTCCCTCCCTCTCTCTCTCCTTAGCGTTGCTGCCTCCCCCCCCCCCTCCCACCGTGTGCTGCTGAAGGGGGGCTTAGCCTGAGGCCTGGTCCTGAAGGACAAGAAGGAGGGGGGTGTTTGGGCCCTGCCAGGCAGGCCACCTCCGGGGCCTTGGGTTGGGGGAGGCTACAGCGTCTCCGCTTGGTTCCCCCGGATGGATTCCAAAGTCTGCCGACGTTCGTTAATCACCGACCGCGTGCCGAGACGGCCCCGCCCTCTGAGGGAGGGCCAGCCACAGGCTGGTTAGCGGCACCACGAGGCCCCCCTCAGGAGAGCGCAGGTACTGCAGCAGCAGCCACAGACGGTTGGTCTGGAGAGGTCAATCACTGACGGTGGCAGCGTGGCTCCACCGTGGAGCTCTGTGGAGAGGAGGTGACGTGTCGGGGCGCAGCCAAGGAGGAGGGGGAGATGGGAGTCACCTTCAGATGTGTTCAGAGGAGATGTGGCCAGCTGAAGAACGAGGCCAGAGAGAGGGGGAAGGGGTCTTGTGCTATCTGTGGAAGGTCAGAGCGGTTGCATCACAGGACAGGGGGAGGTGGAGATGGGCCTACACAGCAGAGCAAGGAAACAAGATGGCTGCTTCTGCACTTCCTCAATGCCAGTAACGACCAGCAGGCCAAAAGCACGTTCAGATGGGTAGAACAACACACCGCACCCACATGGCAGTCAGACCTGTTGCTCTATCACTAAAGTGAAATATCGTACATGTTCTGTACTCTGTGGGGGGTTCCTATGAGTCATTTCCTCATAGCTCCTCACACAGTTCCTCCACTGACATGACTATGACTACTATTCATAATATGTGACATGACTCCTCAGCATCACTATTCTTCATCATCATTATCCCAACAGTAGGCTTCCAAAGACACCTTGTGGTATATGACATTCATGCTTGTCACTGTAAGGACGCTACACTGTGCCTAGCCAATCACATCTGAAATACAGTCAGAGCAAACTTCACTTATGAGTGGACGTTTGCGTGAGGAAATCTGTTCAAAGAGCTGTTAATGAATATTAGAGAAAGTCAGGAGCAACAGCCAGACAGGCACGGTGGCATGTCTACATCCCCAGACAGACTCATATCTACTGCCTGAAATGCACTGTGTCCATGCAGAGCTACAGGGCGCTGGCCTACAAGGCACTGTCAATGCAGACCAGCGTGTTTGCAATGAGCTGATGCTTGTGTGTGATCACAGTAGCCGAGATAAACCTGCTGGCCTCTGGACCGCTGGATGCCAGTCTGCATGTTGCACCGTGTGCACCACCACAGCTGTCCAGGCGTAGCAGCATCCCTAAACAACTGCTGCCATAACTCTTAAAGGCGGGGTCGGTCATTCTAACGCTTGCTAAACAACGGTCCTCCTCAGCGCCGCCGCACACGTTGAAATGCACTGTGAAGCAAAGCGCAGCACTCTGGTGGTACTACGGCTTTGTTGGGCTCATGCAGAGCCAGGGCTGTGTAGAAGTGTCGGGTTGTATAATCGGCACGCACAGAGAACGGCAATCTAGCGAAATGTGACAAGATTTTTGTTGAATTTGACAAAGAATGTATTATTTTACAATTAGCTTGCAATAGCTGACTGTACTTTGAATGCTTCTACCATGCACCGACAATGCCATACACATTACTGCTCGTGCTAGGGTCTGCCTGCAGTTTATAGAGACTTATAGACAGTGTCAATTAGCATTGGAGGATGCAACAAGAAAGAGATCTATAGCTCATTATTTCACATGGGCTCTATTTAACAAACATGGATTAATCATGGTCCCAGACTAACAACTTTTTCCCCCACTGGAAATATTAACTTAAATTTTAATTTAGTTTTAGAACTTAATCCATGTCTGTGAAAGTGGCCCATTAGGTTGTAGCATTAGATTGATAACACCGGTGTAGCCACTAGATGGCTGATGTACACAGGAAGCGAGCTCCAGGCTGGTGATAAAGATCAGACCCTTAGATCCTCTTTTAGGGTCTTCAGTCGATGTGCGCCACACATCACACATTGTCAAGAACTGAAATAGGCTTAAGCTAGGGGGCATGTTCACACCAAAGCCGGAAGGGCTGTTATGGAGATTTGTGTCTGTGGCTGCTGCAAACAGACACAACAGCACTGTAGTCAGTCAGACATAGCAACACTGTAGTCAGTCAAACACACAGACAGAACAACACTGTAGGCAGACACACAACTTCAACCTGAGATTATACACATAAAGATAGTGTATAATCAATTGGATTTATCGGTGTTAAAAAAGCTTGGTATTGGAACATCAAAGAGCATATGTCTTGTCTCCAGAACCCACCTAGTCCCAGTGTCTTCCGTCCGTCTGCACTACATCACATATAAACAACTGTGCTGAACGTCTGATACAGACCCTTAACCACCATCCCTAGTGATGACGTCCCCACCGCTAGAGATGTCCCTACAGATGTCCCCACCACTAGAGACGTCCCTACAGATGTCCCCACCGCTAGAGACGTCCCCAGAGATGTCCCCACCGCTAGAGACGTCCCTAGAGATGTCCCCACCGCTAGAGATGTCCATAGAGATGTCCCCACCGCTAGAGACGTCCCTAGAGATGTCACCACCTCCGAGTAATGTCACCACCCCACCAGTGATGAGGGAAGCCCTCACTCTGAAACCAATGATGTAATTTCACGCAGCTAGTGGAGAAAGCAATCAGGCAAGAGCAGAAAAGAAACAGTAAAAGTAATCAACCTCCAAGTTAGCAGCATCTCGTAACACGTGACCAACTGCATTTATGATTTATGATTCCTTGTCTGCCAAGACTAGGTCATACTAGCTCCTCGATGAATAATTTTTGTGCCTTAAACCAGACCACTGCATGGAGGAAATAACCCTACATATCTCAAAACATCTCGGTTCCATGTGCCTGTGGGCCTAACATCAGACCCCTGCCTCTTATCTGGATAAGCAAAAGGCAGCTACAGCCAACTGCTGTTGGCTTTTTCATTAGATAAAATGACAAATGTGCAAATAATTCTCAGAAACTCAGGAACATCTTAATAGGTATTTTTCACAGAGAGACACTCAAACGGGGCCAGTCTAAGCCTTCTGTTTGGCCGGTGTCAGTCACCTAGATCTCAGCAGGTCCTGGCACGATGACGCGTTATATCGTCGTCGTGAATAAACACATAATTCTTCTTTCAGCTGGCCACTCGGCACATGGTAGCAGATGCCCCCAAAGCAGTGCGGTATCTGGAGCTACTCTTTTGCCCCTCTGCCCTGACCAGAGCCCCTTCCACGCTGACATCACACAACGATGCAGCTACATTTTCTCCGGCATCTTCTTGAGCATTTCCACTTCACATCATGCTGCCAAACTGTTTCGGGACACCGACGGACGAACATGTTGGCCACTGGCCAGCGCACCAGTGGAGAACCTGCACAACATCACGCTGTAGTGGCCCATGACCCCTCGGCAGGTTCCATGACATCTTCCTGGCAGGGTAATCTATCTCAGAGTGTCACGTTTCATGGGTTCTGGTTGGGCGTCTGTTACGCTGAGCCCAGAGACTGCTCTACCACGTTTCTCAATGTGCAGAGGAACAAGGCAATGGAGTGGGGGTGCACATTCAGTATGTCGCATCGCAAAATAAACATTAAATAATGCTTCAGCTGAATTGACAGAATTGTACACGATTGGTCAAAAACCATGGTTACAGCTGGAAAGGTTGAAAAACATTTCCACTGTTAAATGTACCACGGAGTTGTGTTTTCTATTTCCTTATTTTTGATCAGATTAGTGCTTCACCATTGCTTACTGCACCCTTAAGACCTCGGGGCAATACCAGCCAGCCAGCGAACGTCTGTATTCACTGTAAGCAGATACACACCTACCCCCCCCGCCCCCTCCCTTCCCAGCCAACAACACAGTGCAGCACTCCAATGTCACCTTGAACTGTTGTGAGACCTGAGGGCTCCACCAGAGGAGCTGCTCATCCACCTATGCTAATGCTCTGGTGTGGTCAGGTCTAGCTAGGCTAATGAGTGAAGCTAACCTACTGGTGGGGTCAGGGCTAGTTAGGCTAATGAGTGAAGCTAACGCTCTGGTGGGGTCCGGGCTAGCTAGGCTAATGAGTGAAGCTAACGCTCTGGTGGCGTCAGGGCTAGCTAGGCTAATGAGTGAAGCTAACGC
>JAODTR010000004.1:1111197-1123597 GCA_025399935.1 Amblyopsis rosae | reverse complement strand
GAGCATAATGCTAGCAGCATGTATGTTTCTCAGACACATGCGCTCTGTGTGAGCATAATGCTAGCAGCATGTATGTTCCTCAGACACATGCGCTCTGTGTGAGCATAATGCTAGCAGCATGTATGTTTCTCAGACACATGTGCTCTGAGTGAGCATAATGCTAGCAGCATGTATGTTTCTCAGACACATGTGCTCTGAGTGAGCATAATGCTAGCAGAGCCAGCCTGTGAATGCTGCATTCTGCCTGCCTGTGCAGTGATCCCGTACCACATCAGCATCTGTACGGGCCTGGAGCGCGACGCGAGCACCGCCAGCAGGGCCTATGTGATAGCCATGGGTGCAGGCCACACCCATACTCAGCGCCTGTGGCTGGACCTGCCTGACGGGAGGAGGGGCTTCCAGGCCGGCTCGCTAGAGACCTTTCAGTGCCATGGTACCGATCTGGGCGAGATCAAGAAGGTGGAGGTGAGCTGGAGGAACAGAGCCCCTGTCTATAGGCATCACACACGCACACACGCGCACGCACGCACGCACGCCAACACACACTTTGTCTCCTGCCCTGTAGCTCGGCCATGATGGGGCGACTCCTGAAAGCTGCTGGCTGGTGGATGAGTTGTCTGTTGCCGTGCCAACCAAAGGGATCAAATATATCTTTGCGTGCAAGTGCTGGCTGGCCAAAGACCGTGGCGATGGGCTGACTGCCAGAGTGTTCAACGTGCTGGATGCAGAGGGCATCTCCATCCCTCGCAAGGTAGCCGACACCACATGCTCCCAATCCTAAATGTAGCCCGGTCCCAGACACGAGCACATGTCAATGAATGAATGAATAGTGTCCCTTAGTTTCTGAACAGTACAGTCAGTGTGTGTGTGTGTGTGTGTGTGTGTGTCAGGTGATCTACGAGGTGACAGTGGTCACAGGTGATGTGCAGAACGCTGGTACAGACACACACATCTACATGACAGTGTTTGGGGCCCATGGCAGCACAGAGGAGATACTGCTGCAGAAGAATGAGGATAGGTACGCACATGCACGGGCATGCACACACACACACACACACACACACACACAATAACAGACAACAGATGCCTTTTTGTTCTGCACTAGTCTAAGAATCATACACTTTAGCACTTAAAGGTATAGTAAGCTATTTCAAGCTAAATGTAAGCTAATACACTTTTTGTCAAATTCACCAAATATCTCCTCGCATTTCGCTAACTTTCCGTTCTCTGTGCGTGTCTACACAGCCCTTGCTCCATAAATAGGAACATAAACAAAGTGGAGCACACCGCTCATATCAAGAAAGCCGTAGCGCTTTTCTTCACAATGCATTTAAATGTGTGAGGCGGCCCCTTGGAGGACCACGGAGCAATGCTGTTTTGATTTGAGCTCAAAGTTAGCAAGAATAACTCACCCTGCCTTTAATCTTTATGTATTTACAGTATTATGTTATTATGTTACTATCATCTCCATTATATGCTGTTTAAAGAGGTACTCTTGGTTTAAGGGCTCATGCCACTCCCGCACCCCGGTGCTCCTCACCCCTCTCTACTCTGCCCCCTACAGAGCTCACAGATTCCTTACCCCTCCCCATAAATCGATGTGACAACACATAGTTGTGATTTGGGAAAGAATGAGGAGTCAAGCTTCAACAGCTCTGTGTGTGCGTGCATGTGCGTGTATGCGGCTAGGTTTGAGCGAGGCCAGGAGGACACTTTCAGCCAGGAGATCGATGACATTGCGCCGCTGAAGAAGATGAGGCTCCGTATCGATGGGTCTGGGAGCCGACCAGACTGGTTCCTGGATAAGGTCAGCCCAGCCGCCACAGTAGTACACACAGCTATGTATAATTCATCATTATGAAACGGTATGAACTGGGAGATGTCTTCTCTTTAATAGGTAAGTAAAAGAACAGATATATTAAATGTAACATCATTGCTGTACATCAGTATCTAATATCCTCCATATCGCTGTGTTTGTGTGTGTGCATGCGTGACATGTTGTTATTCCTTCTAGGAGTATTATTAGTTTGGAGAGCTCATTTAGTTATTATTATTATTATTATTATTATTATTATTACTACTTATTATTACTAAGTTTGTCATTTCAATATTAAACATATTAAAGTAACCACTTCTTATTTAATTCAGAAATAATAAACTATTTACCTCTATCTTTGTCATATTCAGGAAATTTTCACAGAATACAGAAAATTACCATTACCATATACATTTGTACAGTATGTTCATATCAACACAGGCTCTTAAAGAAATGTCTATTGAGACTGATATGTCTTTGCGCTGATATACTCTATAGAATAACAAATTATATTAGCAAAATTATTTTACATCTCGTTTTCAGTGACCTGATGTCATGTCAACTAATGTGCACAGCCAAATTACTAAGGGAAGTGAATACATGTTTTAAACTTGCAGTATAAAGCATGTGCCTGATATCAAATCATACCAGGCAACAGAAGAGTTAATGGGCCTCACTCAAAGGTATAATTATAATTGATTGGTTTTAATATTTCATACTTTTTGTGACACACAGTCTGCAAACTACATAAAGGCTCATACAACACGATTTTCTTACTACCGAATTGTGAATTGTGAACTTGTACCCCTTTCCACTTTGGCTTTGCTGTGGATGTTTTGCATCAGCCATTGTACAATAGACACTATAGTGCTATCGTGGACACTCCAAGTAGTTCAGGGTGACAGGTTTTTTGACAATGAGTACAATTATAGTTTAAGTAATGCGGCCATAGGGGTACTCATGGATACCTACAGGCATGGCATACAGTATATGCACTTGGTGTTATCAGTGAACGTGAAGTAACAACAAATACACACCAATGCATTCATGGTGGAGCAAAATGTTTGTGTCAAACTCTAGTTATAGGTATTTTACAATTACCTCCACTGTGTCTGAGCCAGGTGATCATGCGCAACCTGACCACAGAGGAGGTCTCTGTGTTCACCTATGAAGACTGGCTGTCTAAGACACGTGGCTCTAGGAGGGCCGTGACCTGTGAGATGGCAGCGGTCGTGGATGAGGAGGAGATGGTGGAGCTCAGTACATACATTGTGCAGGTCAAGACAAGTGATATCTCAGGTCCGTGTGTAGCACAGCAGAGCATGTTAATTATTCATATGGAGGTTAATAAGGCTACACCCATGTCCATCTGCAATATTTGTATTGGATTACATTATTGAGATTATGTTTTTTAATATTTTCCATGTTGACAAAATATTTCCCAATATAGTGTCTTGCTTAGCATCAGTACAGCCTTTTCTGCTGTTTTTAGCTGTCGAAAAGTTACGGAAAATGTGATTGTTTTTGTATTTACTAAACTACTGAATAATAAATAATTAGTTATTAAATGCAATAATTGCAGAATTCTTTTTTATCAAGTGTATTATGTTTCTATTGCATTATTCTGTGTATTCTGTAGTGCATTGTTAGATGTTCATAAGGCGTTGGTCTGTCTCCTCAGGGGCTGGCACTGATGCCAACGTGTGGATCATCATCTTTGGAGAGAATGGGGACACGGGCATGTTGGCACTGAAGGAGTGCAACAAGTCCAACAAATTTGAACGCAAGCAAATGGACACATTCCGCTTCCCAGAGACCCTCAGCCTGGGAGAGCTCTCCAAAGTTCGGGTCTGGCATGACAACTCAGGTCAGCCACTGAGGTTAATTTAAATAGTTAGTTTTCATTGAGGTGGTAGTAATGTAATGTAATGCACTAAGTCTTTATTAGGTTACTTGACATAGCATTGTGAGATACAGAACAAAGTCAGAAAAATTACCAGTCTGAAATCTAAACAGCATTGTCTGACGTCACCCTGCTCAGGCCTAGGTCCTGGGTGGCACCTTGAGTACATCGATGTCAAAGATGAGCTCATGGACAAGACATTTCGCTTCCCTTGCGATCGCTGGCTGGCGAAGAACAGAGACGATGGGCAGATCATGCGAGAGCTGGCGTGTGCTAACAATGATATCTTAGACCTCAACGAAAAGACCAGTAAGCTTCCCCTGTCCTACAACATACAAACCATTTTGATAGACATATATTGGGTTGCCACTGCCACAAACGTATCCAGACAGAAACAGAATGTGAGCACTTAGTCCCACTTAGTCTCGCAGAGCCAGCCTTACGTAAAGTCTGGGACGCAGCACTGGCTAACTGCGTCAAGATCCGCCTACTTGACAGGAGAGGTTTTTTGATTGACATACACAACAACCAACTACTTCACTCAATGACAACGTCGGACATTAAACTTACACAGAGGAATTTGTTGAGAAACTTACCAACATGACGCTGATTTTATGTATTGTTTTGTTAGGTAAGTATGCTACTGTTAGTGCCTAAAATAACTGAAATTAGTACATAAACTAGGCTATTGCACTACTGTAGCATCGGAACTACAGATAAATACTTTGTGAGTGACAATGTTAACAGCCAAAGAAAATCTACTTCTCAATTTCTGAAAGTGCTGTCGAGTTTACAGGGGCCTATGTATCAGACGTTCAGCACATAGTTGCTTATGTGATGTAGTATTAATGGATGGAAGAGGCCACACTTAACCCAAAGATAAAACTATAGTTTCTTGTTTCTTACAGAATATGAAATATGTGTTACAACGGCAGACACAAATGAAGCTGAAACCAAAGAGAATGGTTGGATTGCACTTGAAGGGAAGAAAGGCCGATCAAAGGAGTTTGTAATGGAGAACTCATCAAAGAAGAAGAGGTTCTTGCGGTATGTGGCATGGAAATGTATCCGTTATGAAACTGTGTTTTCTCTCATATGTAATATAATGATTCCTGCTGGAGAGAGTTCCGCTAAAGTGAATCTCTAAATAAACAGTATATGTACACTGTAAAAAAGAGTATGTTTGACGTAATACACATTATAAGTAACTATAAATCTTTTGGTAGTCAGTCCACTTCAGCAGTAGCATGGAGTAAATAGCTATTAACATTAACAATGTATATCATGTTGGTAATTAATTAAACTAAACACCTGAACTGTGATCTGTTTTACTGTTTATTAGGGGAAGTGTTGACAAGTTTGAGTTTTCATCAAAGAACCTGGGTGATATTGCCAGTGTCTGTGTGGGCCACACCCCCAAAGATGGCAAGAAGGTCAAGGGGGAGGTGTACTGGCAGTTGCAGGAGGTGGTCATCACAGAGAAAGAGCTGGGCAACAGGTGTGAGCACCATATCACTAATAACCAATATATACTGAACACCCACCATATGTGCTGTACAATTATAGAGTTTGCCACTAACAATCACATTTTGATAAAGAGCTACAGTACGTCATAGGGGTTTTGTATAGCATTGTTCCAAGATTCTACTGATGAGCCAAACATTATGACCACACAGATGAAGGGAATAGTGTATGCTCTTGTCAGCACAGTGCATGTCAAGGATATCCTGAGGAGAGACAAACCATGAAGCAACCACAGGTGTTGTGCTCGCAAGGCTCATTGGGGCCAGGGCAACATGACTGTGGCAGTAGAGCAATTTAATGTTGGTTATGATTGGAATGTGTCACAGCAGAGCATTGACCCATGGTGGCCATCACTGCCATGCTCACAAGTGGTCATAATGTTTAGGATCATCCAACCATCATTCACCTGACCTCCTGGAACCCCCATGAATGGAGGGAGGCCTTGTGCCTTTATCTGTTTGGGAGTGGTTGAACTATGAGCCTTTTCATGGCTTGTTTCCACTGCATGGTACAGACTTGACTCTACCTGCTTTTGGTACAGAGTTACCACTGCAGATAGCGCCCCCTGAATGTAGCTGCACATCACTGCTATTTGATCCACCCCTGTTGCAGTTCTTTATAGGGGTGCGCCGATAGATCGGCCAATGTCCACTCAAAGTCCGAGATCGGTGGTAGTCCGACTTTCCATTTCTAATGGCCGACATGAAAAACTGATCTTTGTTGTCAATAAAATAGCTGTCAATTCATCATTCATTTAGCCTTTTTTTGATTTCATGTGTTTACCGAGATTAAAAATTTATCTAAAATAATCAATAATATATACAGTGGCTTGCGAAAGTATTTTTCCACCTTTTGTCATTTTACAACCACAAATGCAAATGTGTTTAATTTGGATTTTATGTGATAGACCAATATAAAGTGGAAGGACATTTATACATGGTTTTCAAAACTTTTTATAAATAAAAAACTGAGAAGTGTTGTGTGCAAAAGTATTCAGCCCCCCCCCCCCCCCTTCCCCCTTTTGCTGCATTTACAGCTGCAAGTCTTTAGGGCTCTGTCTCTACCAGCTTTGCACATCTAGAGACTGATGTTTTTGCAAAATAGCTCAAGATTAGTCAGATTGGATGAAGAGAGTCTGTGAAGAGCAATTTTCAAGTCTTTTCAGAGATTCTCAATTGGATTTACAATTGGCTATTGGTATTGGCCAAAACAAATAAACAGATCAGTGCAGTTCTTTATACTGTATATCTGTATTCACATACGTTTTTTAGTTTTTACTTTTTTCTACACTGGAATGTACTGTGTGGGCCAACAGACTTTCTCGGTGCACGTTGCCCTATCTAGCGCCATCTTGCTGAATGCTTTCGTCAGCAACTGACAGGTTGCCATTTAATAAAACATTGTAAACATTTAAATACTACCTGCTCTGGACACTTCTATAGTGTCGCCTTACCTCAGGTACAAATACTATACACAATTGCTTGATGCTGAGCAGTCAAGTCAGTACCATGCAGTTGAATAGTGCCATTATTGGGTCAATATCACTCAGAAATAAAGTCCACTGTCTTCTCTGCCCTGTGTCTTCAAGGTATGTCTTCACATGCAATGCGTTAGTCCCCCTCTCTCCCAAGAGAGATGAGTTCATGACCTTTGAGTGCACAAAGACCCTGGAAAGCTTTGCCAGTAAGGCCCGCAGCCTGGTGCCCGTCAAATACGAGATCATCGTCATCACAGGCAATGAGAAGAGGGCTGGCACCGACGCAAACGTGTTCATCACCGTCTACGGGTCTAACGGAGATTCAGGCCGCCGCCCTTTGAAGCAGAAGTGTCGCAACCTGTTTGAGCGCGAGCAGACAGACAGGTTCATCCTGGAGATGCTGGACATGGGGGAGCTGCTCAGGGTGCGTGTGGAGCATGACAACTCTGGCCTAAGCCCAGGCTGGCTGTTGGATCGGGTGGAGGTCACCAACACAGCCAATGGTGTCACCACCATCTTTCTATGTGGGAAGTGGTTGGACACCAGTAAAGCTGATGGGCAGATCTTCAGGGTCCTTTATCCCAAGTACTAAAAGTGACATTGCCACTATACGCCATGTATTTAGAGGCATGTTTCGATCATCCCACAGGTCGATATCTCAGGAACTGATAGATTTTATATGTATACCTTTATATGTAGGCTATGTTGACTCCAATGCTGTGCCAATGTGTCTTTTTTTTCAGGTTGTGTATCAGCAGTTGTTTTGGTTACTTTGTTTATAATTCAGATTTTATAAAAGATTTGGAATACTTTTATTCAAATATTTTTGACCATTCTAACTGGTTAATATGTTCAAATGTTAAGATGTGATATTTTAAGCAGTACCTTTAGCAACAGGTGAAATACTGTACATGTAAACAAATTATTAAAACAATAATTAATATCCTAAGCATCTGAGCCACCAGTACAAATTATACTAATAGGTAATAATCATTCCTTTAATTCTGTTTATTAAAAAAGAGCACATACAAAAAAAAATATATTATACAAGCCATGAAATAAAAAGGAACAATTTGGGTTTAGCAATGCAATTTAAAAATCATTATTAGTACTGTAGTAATAAATAAAAGTATAAAATTCCACCAAATGTGAATCTAATATTAACTGAAAATATGTTCACCCATTTATCTCAATGAGCTATTGCTCATTAATGAGCTATTGCTTTAATATGAATGATAAATAGATCTACTTTGAGATTAAATATCCTATATTGAAAAAAACTAACAGAAGGTTTCCACACAAAGACAGTGGCAGCCCTGTCACTGGCACTTTTTGGGATTTTTCATCTTCCTTAATTTTTTCAGATTCAAGCAGCAGCAAAATAATAATATTCTGATATAATCTTTGTATACATTTCCATTATACACTTATACCATTGAAATATATTGAAACCTGAGAAAAACATGCATTTTTAGAAAGGTTGTGCTTTAAAATAGTCTCTGTCCGTGCATTACCTGGAGGAAAATGAATAGCTTGTGAGTGAGAAGTGAAGATATGAAAAGGAAACAGGCAGATAGAAAACAGGAAGGAGATAAAACAATCGGAGCATGTTTGAAGCCCACCCACATTTCCTCATCCACTCACTATTTTAAAACGTTGATAAACAAAATGGTAATTTTTTTGTTTGTGCTAATAATTCACTTTGATTTTAGCTTTATAATATCAAAGCATGTTACAATTCTTATTTCTATTGGCTATTGTGTCAAGACTGATTTTTCAAGGATGTGGTTTACACCTAATATATTCTGACACTTAAAAAAACGTCTGCTAGCTCTTCCAGCAAAATCAGTTAGTGCTAGTATGGTTCCAGTCCCATGAATCACAGCACCAGTATGAGTTTTACTGTGATTGACTGATAACCATAATCTGTGGGTTCCTGAAACCAGGCTAGGGAAGAGCATGATTCAAAAGGCAAATGGAAGATTTAAAGGAATTTCAAAGAGACTTATGAGAGGCAGAACATGCTTTGACGACGGAATTAATAAGAACCACTGCTGATGTTTTTAAAAAGCAGAGAGCTTAAATGGACAGAGTAATAATGTAACAGTATTAAGATACAACTGAAACAGTTTTATGCCAGTGAGAGGGTTCCCATATTAAAACTAGGAGTGCAAAAAAAGCCTGAGAAAGAAAGAAAATAATAATCTTATTCAACTGCAATTTGTCTACTAGGTCACAGCATAGGGGATGTCAGAGAAATTGCATTGAATGGAATGTAGCCAATATGCACAGCACCACACGAGGGAGTGAGAGAAGGGGAGAAGGCTCAGCCTCGGACAGTAAACAGTTGCACATCCGGCTTGAGGCTTGACTGCGATACATTAGCAGAGCTATTTTCTTCTTTCAGCTTTCAGAAAAAAATACAACAGCATGCAAAGCATTCCCGTTCACAACATTGCAACATGAGGTAATTGTTTTTTCCCCTAATCATTTTGTGTTATTACTAAATAAATAAATGTTTCAATAAAAATAAAAACTCAAATTAAATACATACCCACAATATCTACAGTTAGTAATTAATAAATTATGATTGTTAAATACTTAAGGCATCTCAAATGACAACACCCTGTGTAAACTATCTAAACCTCACAGACAAGTCAACTAGATGGAGGCAGTTCCAAACACTAGCAGTACACAGGACAGGGAGGTGTTTGTTGTAACCCTCTGCTCCTCTACAGTATACATGTATTAATGCAAGGGTCTTTGGATTAGCAGACTTGAAATGTCATTAGAAATCAGATTGACCAAACATGACCAAACCCCAGTGACCATTATCCAATTGAAACATTCATTACATTGACTGTTGTCCTGTGCTCCCATGTGTCTGCACTGTGAAAGCGACTACCTCCAGCACACAACATTCTACCTCTTGTTCTAGCAACACAGCATAGCAACCAGCATAGCAACCACAAATGAACATGATCTGTCACACCAGCCACGAGATTTATACACAAGCTTCTCACTTGGTTTAAACTCTGCTTTTCTATAGCTAAAATATACTGAAACCAATGTAAATGCAATACCCAAAGGGAAACGTTTTTGTTGCTATATCTATTATCACATGTGCTTGTTCTTTAGGCATTAAGGTAAACATCACACAAATATCTGATCGTCGCCACCAAGGGGACGGGATGAACACACTCTACAAGTCAGCAGTTTGTTAGTGTTAAGCAGATAGTCACAGCTCAGCTTAGCAGACTTGCACAGATACATTCTGTACCGTTCTTATATGAATCACTGCTACCAAAGCTAAAAGCCCACCTCGATGTTGAAACATGCATTCTGCTAAGATGCTTAGCAAGGGCAGCCTAATGTTGCTTTACCCACGGTAATACCCCCACCATACCCAATGACTGCAGTGCCTGGTAGGGATTGGTGTTTTTCTAAACATACAGTATATTACATTTTTAGCTTTGCACCAAAGAGTCAACTGAAATAACGCTTGGCTGTTGCCAGGAATCCTGGATCTCAAATCTTGCGAACACACTTGTCTTAAACGCACGCACAACAATATGTGCGTCTAATCAAGCTACAATTGTAAATCTCTACCTGCAATTTTTTAGTTAACACACAAACAATTGGTCTTCACATTTGTCCTAAAAACCCAGTTGTTTGCCCCATGAAAAATGTACAACTGTATTGCAGTCAAAGATGGGTGAACCCGGTTTTAACACTTAGTTTAACTAGCCAAGTTAGGGACCACAAAACACCACTTGGATGCTACTAATAGCTATATTAAAAGATGATCTGTAAGCAAACATGGCAGGAGGGCTTTCAGGCTCTCTCTTCTTTTAGAGAAACAGTAGACAGCTCAAAGTGGGCTTTTAGGTTTCCGACTTTCAGGACAGTAAGTCATGGCTTTGAGAACATGCTACAACGCCACGGCTACCTACGATACAACACCACAACAGGAACAACACTCCACTTACAACCCGCAAGCTACAAGTAAACCCTGTGCATGTGTCTATTTGTTTGCATGTCTTTTGCTTCCAGAGTGTCCATATAAAGAGAGTGCCCAGCAGCTTGTGGTGGCATTAGCCCTGGCTTGGCTCAGTAAAGCATTAGTCAGAAGAGAGATTAAATCACGTGTTGTCTAGAGACATTTGGCAAAACACCCAACGGGAAGGTTTGGCAGGAACCACGCTGGGGTGAGTTTAAATGCCTGGGCTCATCAGCTGTCAGGGTTCAGCTGTGTCTCTATGTCGACCCGGCAGATGGGACACTTCCTGCTAGTGGCCAGCCATTGGTCCACGCACCCTTGGTGGAAGAGGTGCATGCAGGGTAATCTCCTAGAGAAAGGAAGAAGTCATGAGTTACATGTACAGTTCATGAATACAGAGGAGCAATAGACACCTGTGTGCTAACAAGCAGACACCCAGAGGCCTACAGAGCTAATGCCCAGTTTTGAAGTTCGGATCAACTAATCCCAGGACGCTCTTGAAAATTAGATTTTTAATCTCAAGAGTCTTTCCTGGTCAAATATAAAATTGCACACTTATGGCTTTTGGACACTTGCTGTTACCATCTGCAACTGGATGTTGCTTGGCCCAGTTCTTTTCTAAGCAGGCATTAACCGATTTGAATGGAGGGAACTCTGACTGACTGCAGCAGTAGTGTGAATCTAGGTCGCTCCTCCAAGGCTCCACTCTTGCCTCAAGTCATCAATCCCCAAGCCCTCCCCAACAGCTGAGATATGGACATAGAGATATGCTGTAGACCCAGCGAGCCTTTTAATGCCACTGGCCTGCTCACCTCCCTCAGCCGTCATGCCACAGTGGAAACCAGTGGGAGTGTCCATACTGTATGGATACATATGGAATAGCTGTGTCGGCAGTAATTCCTACCTGACATCTTCTCCGTCCTCCAGCATAGATAAACAGATGGTGCACTTCTCATCCACATCTGTCTCTTCTTGCTCCTGGACATTTAGCTCAAGGGGCTTTCTCTGTTAAACATCCACATAGCACAGTCAGTGTCATGTCAGACAGGAGCTGGCATCAAATAGTTCTTTTCACTGTATGTTTATTGTCCATCTAGTTTAGCATTGCACATTTTCAATAGTGTGTATGTGTTTTAATGCTTATAAACATTTTTTATTACTTCATAGCTCGAGACCCCCACAAGAGCTAAGGGCTAAACTGTAATAGGCATTTTAGCCGCCAGCTTATCTTAGTTAAGTGTGTGTAAGACCTTTGTGACACACATGCACCCATGTGCTTAATTTAGCATTAGGTTTTGAGGCTGAGGTTACCTTTTTATATTTGTGTGGGAAGGTGAATCTCTCTATGGTGCTTTGAACAGCTCCTCTGCTGACGGCACCCAGCCTGTCCTCCAACTGCAAGAGCTCCTGTACATGTTAGTAGGCTAGGGTTAGTGTGCATGTTCATACATGTCAGTAGGCTAGGGTTAGTGTGTATGTTCATACATGTCAGTAGGCTAGGGTTAGTGTGCATGTTCATACATGTCAGTAGTCTAGGGTTAGTGTGCATGTTCATACATGTCAGTATGCTAGGGTTAGTGTGTATGTTCATACATGTCAGTATGCTAGGGTTAGTGTGCATGTTCATACATGTCAGTAGTCTAGGGTTAGTGTGCATGTTCATACATGTCAGTATGCTAG
>JAODTR010000004.1:1079068-1102113 GCA_025399935.1 Amblyopsis rosae | reverse complement strand
TGATGTTGCTCGGGAAAGGGAAGTTTGGGGTCCCTTGCTGAAGCTGTTGCCCCCGCGACCCGACTCCGGATAAGCGGATGAAGATGGATGGATGGATGGATGGAGGCATTCCTTTGCCAAGATATAATTAAGACATTGTATTATTCAGATTACATTTACTAATTAATTAGGTGATTTATCTATAGTGAGATATATTCAGAGAAACATTAGTGCGTGTTGCTCTGAATAATGTTAAATTTATGTTAATTAATGTTATATTGTGACACACAATATAGCCTGTTTCCTCCTGCTGTTATGTGTGATCAGCAGTCAGCCACTGAGGATGCTTTATGTAGTTTATCTAGCTGGTCTCTACCATGCTCCAAGCAGTCTGGCTACTAACAGTAAAACACGAGGCTATAGTACCCCCGCTGAATCAGCGTCATAGCCTCAAAACCAATATCCATTACCGGTGGCCGGTAGGGTGGGGGCTGGGGCTGGGGAATAGGCAGCTGCTTCTTAGGCCCATTATAGCTACCCAGCTGTCTGACACCAGCCTGGGGGATGGTGTCTGTTCCCTTCAGTCAGGACAAACCCACCACAGCAGTGGAGTGTGTCCTTCTATAGGTTGACACATTTTCAGACAAAATAAATAAATATTAAATACATGTACGAGAGCTACTTTGTCTTGCCCATCTCTGGGGCTCTTCACTCACCAATGTTGAGTTTTTTTAAAAGGTTTAGAATGGGTATATAGATATATATATATACACACATACAGATATTTTAGTAGGATATTAGTTAAATACTAATTATATAAATTAGTTGTTAAAAATATTGTTCATTTATTTCATAATGATCAGCTCCCAAATTCATATAAGAAAAATGGAACAGTTTTTCACCTAAGCCTTCAAGCCTCCACATCTGTTGTGTTTTCTGAATGTGCATAAGAACATTATGTTTTGGTCATATTGTTTGGTATTTTGAACCAGTAGATCCTTTCAGTTTTGGACACGTGAAGTCAGCAAACCTTAAAACTATGAGCAAACTAGGACTGATGCTGAACAGCCGAGCCAGAATTTCTGGTTCAGATGGTCAGTAGTCTTATGTAAATCCACAGCCCATGAGCCCAATGAACCAAGGAATAGAAGATTATATTAGAATAGAATAGCAATCTGGACACATCCTTCTGTATTGAACACGGTCACATGGTAATAAATACCAGTGCTTTGCTGGTATTGTTATTGTGCCATGCTATGGCTTTGAGTATGAATTACATGCTGCTGTACATTGTCTCCTTCTGCCAGCCGTTAGCTCCGCCCCCAGTGACTGCAGCAATATGACGTCAAGTCTCATACTGGTCTACACTAACTTCCTTTTGCCTAGGTGCACTACACTGCTCCAATAGCAAATGGTCTGGAGAGAAGGTCTGTATGTATAAGGTACAGCAGTCAGCAGAGTGAACAAACACCATGTATTAGTTTGGACTTGTGTACATTGTTTCGCCATCGTTTTTATGCTATAAAAGGCTGTGATAAAGCAATTCATACAGCCACTTTAGAAATAAAGGCTCCAAAAACAGCAGCAGTTAATACAGTGTGACTGTCCCAACATAAGAGTGGTAGGTACACAGAAGGCTCTGCTATTAAACAAAGGTACAGTATACAGATGATCTCAATTAAGTGACTGGGAAGAGAGATGAGGTGTTAGCATACAACAAGCTTTTGTTACTGAGAAAAGCATGCTTTTCCATAGCAAAGGCTTCCACTGGCCTTACAAAGTATGCAGGGCAGCCCCTTGAAGTGTCTGTACAAGACAGCTGAGAGATGAGAGCACATATAGAAAATGAAAGGCCTGCCTTAGTGACAGAACAGTGTGAATATTGAGGGTGGTACACATGAAAATCAGCAAGAAGCACACTGAAGGTTAGGAGAAATACTACAGTCTTTATTGGAAAATATTAGTATATGTGGCATTATGTAAGTGTTGTAATAATAATAATAAAAATCTGTAGACCCATAATTTCATGCAGATACTGTAAAGATCTAGAGCAAGGCCCAACCATGCGTTCTGAAACATAACTGATGCAGCATCCAATGAGTAGATGTGTATGCTTTCAGCACATTTCAGTATACCGTAGGAGGGGCATCTCTACACAAATATTACATTGGAATCGGTTGTTCAATGTGAAAACATAAAAGTATAACATGTCCATGCATTAGGATCTAATACAGGGACATAAAGTAGAAATCCACAATAAAAATAAGACATTTTGATTATAAAAGGAGTTCTACAGCAGAGAGGGATATACACATCCCTGTAAAGTGGATAACATTCTATGCAGGGTTGTTTACAACATATGTGACAATTTAATTCTAAAAAGGCAATATGGTTTATGTCCTGCTTGTTTTAGTGGAACTACATGAATGGACTAATGAATAGGATTATGTTGTAAAAGCAATTTAGACAAATACTCAGATGCGCAGTCGATACTGGGTCCACATAATAGTATGCGAATTAAAGTGTAATTACAGCAACTGTTGCAGCTGGTTGTTACTGGAATAACATCAGATATGGGTGGAATGATTACAGTACAGAAAATTGGTCAAATTCAATTCAGGACGGGAATGGAAATGCTATTCAATGTTCGATCAAGCCATGCTAATCGAATCAAGGGTCAAAATGTATCCACTTTACAGAAATTTACAGCAGAATGTAGTCTATCCACACTGAATGGGAGAACCGCAATGACATTCTGTAGTAAAGTAATGCTACAATGGGTTATTTACTGAAGAGCAACATGACAGTTTAAATAAAGACAAACTGTTTTCTACAGAAGGTGTTATTCTTTAGTTACACGGAAGGATACGTTATGAGTGGGAACTCGATTTAAATGCCAATGTCGTCTTCAGATGGAAAGAGGAAATGAGGAAGAAGGGATTCACAAATACAGCTAGATGTAGAAACAGGCAGAGGCTACGCAGACAGCAGCAGATGATCGTTAGCTACACAATGGAGGGGGACAAAGGTCTGAGAAATGCGGAATGTAGAGCCAGCCTCGATACTATGGAACAGGAAAAAAGAACACAAATAAAAGCACAATGAAATCATTGGTGCTACTGCATGTAACTTTTACAATGAACGTATTATTGTTATTATTATTGTCAGATGTCCTGCTGTAAGGACAGGAGCTATCTGGACTGCCTGAAATTAAGACAAACAAAATGGGGGAATATATAGGCAAATTATGTTTTGAATATTGAAGCGCGTGCAGAATGTAATGATTTAATTCAATGTTATCAACAAGGGAAAAAGCAAATTTAATACAGCTGTTGTCCGTATAATGCCCAATCAGAGATATGACCACTCGGTCTTTGAAAGCATGCTGTGGTCATTAAAATAATTAATACTGCCATGCCATAATTAAACGTTAACTAATGCACGCTGACAATTGCACAAGAGACAAACACGTGTAAATAAAGTAAAACTGGCTTACAATGCGCCTGATGTATGGCCGAATTAAGAACGCAGCTACAGACAACGCCGTTCAAGCGAAAATGAGACAATTTGTCGTTCAGTAGCGAAAAATAAGTGCAAACGCACATAGAACCAGCATAGCTACAATACGGATAGCGCTGATTTGCCAGGCGACGCTCGCGCTAGCTAGTCGAGCTCAGACGTGGGTAATGTAGGCGAAACAGTCGTTTGCCTTTGACGGGCAGCTTGGATCATTTCCCACTTAACACGCACAATAGAGGACGATTGTCTTAAATGTGTGTTTTTAGTCAATACAACGCCGCATGCGATATGAGAGTATTTTCTAGCCTATTCAGTCAATATTAAAATGTACATGATTTGACATTAGCAAAATGGCTATGAGAAGACTAGCTTCGTGGTCGCTATAGTTACATTTTCGCTAAGGTAGCAGGTGTCAACCACGCAAGGTGTGTTTACATTATTTGGCAGAACTGAAATAACCACGGACGATAAGTACTGTAAATTAACCATACCTCTATTTCTAACCGAACCGAAGACGGGAAGAACCAAATATCCAACGTGTACTAACACCATTCTGGGTCCTTTGTTATGTCGCTGGCCTAGGAGACAGATGGTGGTCCATGGAAATGGTCCCTTCCAATCCCAGCACATTGGAACGGGACAAGGTCCTCGACTGCCCTGCAGACAAAGACAACATTAACCAATCCATGAACCAGTCTGCTTTGAACCCACCCAGTGCAACCAATGAGATAACCCGCATGGCTTCTAGTACCATGCAGGGAAAAAACAAATTACTCCGATTTTAGATCAATGGAGATCTAAACAATCTATATTTTTTAAATAAAAACCGGATAATATAACCAATGTTATTTGTTTTATGTTCACACAAACCATAACTTCTGGTCATAAAATAATATACTTTAGGCTAATTTTGTCTGCCCAAAGAACAGTAGTGTCAATTTCATAGACATGGATTAATTAACCTAGTCAGACTATAATATATTGTTATTGTATTCAACCATTATCAAATCATGATTGCACCTTCAGCAATATGTCAGGAGTAAATCATTTATTTGACCTATATAGGCTACATTGATTGGAGCGAGTTATGCATTATAATAAATTAGCTGTCATTACAATACAATGCTATAGCTAGGAAGGTCTACTTGTTAGACACGAAATAGAACAGTTTAAACTAATGGAATATACATATTTCTTTGAATAAGAGAAAATACATGTTTGGATTTCAGAGTGAGAAGGCATATGTACCATGGGACCAATAATTCTCAGGAGAATTAGCATACAGCTGGTGATCTGCCCTGAGTGTGAAGAAAGAAGCACAAGGGCTTTGGGTTTAGGATGAGGGCCAAACAGATTGCATTGCTTTAGTGCATTGTGCTACGCATCTGAGGTCCACATGGCCCCCTAGTGGTAGGTGACACCATAGGACATCTGACCCAGGAGCTTTTGTTAGAGAAGTTTGCATTGTTCCTGGCTAGGCAGTCTAGACTGCATGGCAATTGTTCATTCACACGCATTCCATTTTTTTTTCTCGAGTATGAGAATATTGTTAATATTATGCAAGTTGTTTGAGTACATATTATCTCAGTACAAGGCATTATTCCAAAGCAAACATTCCAGTTATAGCAGAATTAATAGTATATTCAGAGTTGTTTGCTGTCTAATAAGAGCAGGACAGATACATATTGTGTGGACTGAAAACAGATATTCCTAATAACATACAAATAGTCAAATTAATTTTAAATTAAATCTAGCCCCATAGCTAGTTGGACGGAACTCAATCCGAACAAGAAAATAAATTACAGAATTAAATAATGCTCAATTTATTTAGTTTTAAAATATGTTCCTTTTGTTCTACAGACATAATTTCAAGAAAGTCAAAGACTTGCAGAAGCATCAAAATACTAACACCGTTAATTTAAAACATTGACAGTAAATAAGTAAACAGTAAATGAAAATAAAACTACTAGTTCTGCTAATGACAATGTGTTGAGGTTAAAGATCTAGCAAAAGCATGCTTTGTGCAACCATAACTGAGAATCACATATCTAGTTCATATCAAACCACTATGCGTAAAAGCATGAGCAATGTCTTACTGACATTTAGTAATAATCATAATAACCACAACCAAGGAACACTAATGTGGATTTATCAGTCTTTCATGCAAGAAAGGTCTGGAAAAACATAACCGTAAACTGGCCAGTTAGACTATCACGGTATATTGTGTTTAAAATTTTATTGACGCAGAAGACATATTACATACAAATTCATATTTAAAAGTTTAAATTAAATTAAAATAACTGGATAATTAAAATTGGACACGCATCAGATAACGAATTTGGTCTTTGGTGGAGTTCTTGGTGTGTTGGACTTGTGACTGGTGGAAGTTACACACCAATAGTTGTACGAGGGTAAAACTTTAAAGTGAGATAACTGATACAAATGAACCAGCGTGTTCTCACCAAAGATGCACTATTGCATAAGGACAAAGATGAACAACACACAGGAAAAGAGAACACACAACCCTGAGGACAAGGGTATACAGAGGTCATACATTACATGTTGTTACTAGAAGCCCCACATGGGGCAAAAGCTCACCAGTACTTTAACTCTTAATATCTACAAGTACTGTACTAAATTCACATCTATTATTAAAATATTTGTTGTCAAGATAGCAAAAATTGCCTTTTAAAGGTAAAAGAATAAGCTATATATATATATATATATATATATATATATATATATAAAAATTAATAAAATAGTGCACATTTCAAGGCATTCAGGCCATCATGCTTTGCAAGAATTAATGGAAGATACATTTCCTTAGTTGTCATAAAGGGTCCCAAGAGGTTTTGAGGTGGTTCTCAATCACACAGGGAAAACCATGCAAACCAGAAGTGTAGCCAGTCAGCACTGCACATTCATTCACTCAAATCTGCAGGGAACTCATGCTCTTTTTCTCCTAGCTTAAATTTGGAACTTGTCTCAAACCAAAAGGTGCATCTTTTGCATTACCTGTATACTGAAGCTAGCACTGGCTTGGTAGAAATGTATAACTTATTTTGCAGTCTATTGGTGCATTTGTCCTCCAAGTCAGATTTTGACCTATGACTACATGACATATTCTTAAACACCTCACAATAAAACAATATGTGAACTGAAGTTCAAAGAAAATAATATATTTCCATGACAGCACCAAAACCAACATATATATGCTGGCACTGTTTAATAAAGCAATGTTGTAGATGCAGTCAGAACTAAGTAGAGCCAGTGATACGACTTCAGCAAACAACACAGATGACCCAATACAAGTACAAGCAAAAAACATATTTATTGTTCAGTCATTTTGTCCTGATCACAAGACAAAATGACAGGGAAAGAAAAGGCCAAGTCTGTAGTGCAGCAGCCATGACACTGACTGCATTAATCTGCAGCTTGAAGTTTCATTATAGCACTCACAAGCATATGACAACACCTACCTCTAGCACTTCTAAACAGGAAAATATTGCTATTGTTATCTAAAATCCTTTTAGGATTCCCCCTGCTTTTGAAGTGCCATGCCATTTTGTTGAATGAAATCCTTTGTTAAATTTGAATGACTGACAAACCTGGATCAGAGAATCACTTCAGTAGAATGGCTTTAACACACTCAACAGGTGACAAATGCATGGTGCTCTGACGCAGGTAGTCAATTAGTAGTTGGGCGCATCTCTAAGAAGGCATGGCCAACTAGAGAGCGAGCTTGTGGGGACGTAGTGAAGGAAGTCTTCAACGGACAGTTTGTTCAAAGTAGGAATTTGTGTCCGGCGTCCTCATCCAACGTGAGGTCTACCACCTCTGATGGAAAAGCCCAGTTGGGCTGTGGGGAAACTGTAGTCCAGAGCTGGGGCTGCCTTGTGCTGTTCACCTGCTTTGCCGAAGTCCCCTTCCAGGAAGACAGACTTTTGATCACCCCTCCGCATGGATGGGCACATCTGAATGATCAAAATCAAATACACAGGTCAAAAAGATTAAGTATTTTCTTTGCTTAGGTGTTGAATCATGGCTGAAGCATGAAGGATGAATATAAAAGATTTTACATCGCATTTATGATTTAACCGGGGAGATGCATCAAAACATAGTGAACTTGCAATGTGATCATTGTATAAATTTCATGCAAGGCCCAGTTGCCGTACCGGTGTTGTTGCGGTAGAAAAATACCTGTGGCAGGCCTGTTTGGAACAGGTATCAGACAGATTGTTGTCTATGTATCAATCCCACCGAATAAGCATAGTCTAATAGTCTGTAGTTGTTTTGGTGAATATACATGCAGGGTCTGTATATCTGAGGCTATACAGCACCCTCGTATGCATACGAGGGAGTCTTGGTAATTCCTACACTGAGGTTACAGGGTACAAGGGGAAAAAAACCACCCATAAAAGACATGCACTGATAACTGCTTCCGGAATATGCACTTCCTCCACCCGATTAGCATGGCACTATACGCATGGTGCTGATGTTCTGACATAGCAACAAAAAGGATAAGTATAATTTATCTTACATTTCTTTCATCTGATTCCTTTAGCCATTTTTATAAAGGTTTGTCATTTCAGTAACATGTTATGTAATATTTTCTTTTCATACATTTTTTTAAATCTGATTCCTTTAACAATTTTTATTAATATTTTCTCTGTATTTTTGTATTTATGGGACGCACAACTGCACATGTATTCCCTCTCTGTAAAGCACTTTGAGCTGCAATTCTGTATGAAAATGCTATACAAATATTTTTTTAATTATTGTTTTCATTATTATTATTATGTCTTCGTGTCCTCTTTCAGTAAAAAATACATTGGCAGAACATGTTTACCGTGAGTTTTCCTGCACACCCACTATTTCCACTTCACTGTCAGAGGAGGCAACGTTAATCTGGGCCTTGCGCTGAGAAGTCCCCCATTTGGATAGCTCTGCCTGTCCTGAAACACAGTAGAAACACAATAGAAACACAGTGACATCTCTTGAGGATGCACGGAAGACAGCCTCAGACCTGGTTGACAAGACCGCAAACTGCTCTCACTTAGACATGGACAAAACAATGATGGATTCCTATTACCTAGATCTGGAATGGCAATTTGGATGAATTAACACTGTAGTCGACAAAACAAACAATGGTCTACACGCAAATGAAATAATGCTTGCTAGTCAAAACTGAAGGTTAAATTACAGCTCTTCAAAGTAAAAAAACATTTTTATTTTACATGGAGCTTAAACGGCTGTTAGGGTCAGAACACAACAGACAGAAATACACCTCAGAGACATCCTGCTGAAGACTCTTACAACCTTTTAAAAGCACTCTGCATATTGACGACCCCCACGCCTCTAAACTTGCCTTCGTTGAGAGGGATGGACATTTCAGTTGGATACTCCGTGTCTGTAACTGACCTGAGAGAGAGCTCAGAGCTCTTATACACCCAGAGTGAGCTGCCATGTCCTGGCCTCTGTGTGTTTTTAGCTCACGCTTTATCACCGTGGGCCGGACTGTCTCCACACTCATACACTCCTGGTTAGAATCAGTGTCTGAAATATCATAGTGACCCACTACTGGAGGCCCGCCTGTAGAAAACAAAGAAAACACTTAATTATTCAAATCATGCCTAGAAGCACGGGCCTATACGTAGCATCCAAACTCCCTCTAGCTTCACTTGAACGGCTTGCCAGGCAACATATGCTATTAGTTTCCAACCACTGAGGCCAATAATGATCAATACAGATCACATAGTGCTGATTAAGTTTCACGACAAAAATATTAGCCAATCTGAACTAAACTTGTAAAAAGGAGCTTAAAAATAGCTGTGTGTGATGAGTGTTGTTGTCACTGCAGAAATAAAAGTGTTCCAGGAGGCATGTTGAGTGTCTTATTTCTCTGTTTAATGCTCAGCCATTCACAAAAAAGATAAACAACAGGATGCAATCATTACAGAAGAGAACTGGAAGGCAAAACAAATATGTGTAGAGTTTATTCTACCATGGAAGAGTGGCTGTGACCCATACGGCCATCAAGACATGCCTTAATGAAACATTGAGACTCAGACAATGCACTACGGACAGCACTACTGGAGAGTTAACCAAGAGAAATGGGAGGGCACTAGTGTTACCAGAGAAACCAAACATTTGCTAAGCTACACCCTGGGAATTAGACGGCACATACTGTACGTAGAAAAAGACTAATATAAATCAGAGTAGTTTCTTTGGTAAACACCAGACTATCCAGTATCTTCAGTGATTTTAATGCACTTATATGTCTAGTGATTGTGTAACAAAGCTCTCTTTTCTAGGCTATATAGACAGTGCAGAAAATTATGTTGCAATACAAGAGAATTGTGATAATTTCAATAATCAAACAGGAGTTCTATTACAACAAAATGGCAACATGTGCTATTATTAGCAGCAACATTAACAGATTTCAAATAAATCTATAGGCCCTTTTGCAGTCAAAATAAAAAGCAAAAATAAAAACAGACAACTGCTGTAAGTATACTTCAACATGAGCAAAGCAATACTTTGCCAACATGCTGCTATTGAAAACTAATCGGGCCTTGCATATTCTACCAATGCTAATTTACATTACAGGGGAATATCACATGCAAACAGGAAGAGCAACACTGATGCTTTGAACTGAAACGACTGTAGAACTGACAAATCAATCACAAACTTAAAGATACATAGCAGAAACATCAGAGCTGCCGTTTAAAACATCCTAACTAAGACAAAGAAGGTTCAGATAGAATGCTGAGGATGTGTTTGGAGTGTACGGTCTGTGGCACTAGTTACCCATGTCCGACAATGTAGCTGGCGGAGAGGTTCAAGAGAAGGCCACTTTATCTGTCCGTCTCACAGGCTGGGGACTTCGTAAACTATTTTGTGTAAAGCCAACACAGGCCAAGTTGGAACACAGCCAAGTATTAGCGCCATTACGTAAAGCTAGCACGGTGTGTGGATGCATCTGGGCTGCCGATATAACTCCTCGATGCATGGTTTGATGCAGAGATGGACACACACACAATTAGAAACATACACTGGAAGACATGGCTTCCTATGTTCATCCATCACCACAGCACAGCAGTCTGGCAGCAAGCCCGCTACAGTGTAAACAAATGTCACCTAAACTAACTAGCTACCTACACGGCGCTACTAAAACAATGCTAGAAACAGTATGGGGTATGTGTTCACTTCGTATTATAGGCAAATTAATTGTTGTTTAGATGTTAGCAAAGCTATGCCACCAAACAAAAAATGTTAGACTTCATGATAGATAGACACATGCTTAATAAAGTACACGCAGATTGAAGGTATAGGGACATAGAGGGCTTGTGAACCTGATTCGTAAATAAAAAAAAAAGGCTATGGCACACCATCAGTGCCATCCTGATATCAGTATGACAAGGCACATGCTATGAAGCAGCAGTGACATACTTAGCTTTGTAACGGCTAATGTACTGTAATGGATTGGCTGCACAGTTTTTTTTTCCTCATGCACATTATGTATGAAAAACATACATTTCATATCTGGGTAACACAAAAACTGTAAGAATAGTCATTACAACAAGAAATTCAAAAACAGCCCAGTGTAAGAATGAATGTCTCGTCATCACATGTAAAGCAGGCTCCTCTGTACATTAGTACAACTGCACTACTGTACAGGTGGTAGTTGACAGTAAAAACAAACTGGTGAATTTAATTATTCTGAATACATCTCACAGTGATTCAATGCCAGCAGATGCACTAGGCATCAGGTCCTACACAGCATTCATCATCTTTCAAATTAACATCTAAGGCCCATATGCAGTCAGTGGTGTGACAGCTTCATAACTGTCCTCACGGTCTACAGTATCAATTCCCAGGCCACCACATGTTCTCTATCATCTGCTTCTATATCAAACACTTGGCAAGTTGACCGTAGGATGCCCGGGCACCAGTCCAAGAGCAGAGGGTGTCAAGTGTTCCCTAAGCATTCAAGAGACTGGGATCTGGGACCCCCAGGTTTCCATTTAGGGTGACCGCCTCAGGTAGGATGATGATGTTGTTGTTGTTGTTCATAATAGGGGCGTTGTCTCGTGCCAGCATGTACGCAGCCATGGTCTCCGACGACTCCGACGATGGCAAGAAGGAACTGGGGGGCGAGGGGCGCGCCTCCTGCGCGGGTTCCAGGGCGTCGCTCGAGCGCTTGGAGTCGTCGCCCGAGTCGAGTCGCGTCAGCTTCTCCATCCAGACCCGGAAGCGCTCCTCGGTCTGCCGCTGCATCACGGCAAAGCGCGTCATGGCCTCCTCCAGAACACTGCCGATGCTGTTCCTGTCCCATGAGCCGCTGTCCAGCAGCCCATGAAGCTGGGCGCCCACTCTGGATCTCTCCGCTGCACGTCTGAAGTCAGCTTTAAAGACATTGAGGCCAAGCCATAAGACATTACAGTAGCACTGTTCATGCTTCTGAGGTGGGCGTTTTGCTTTTAGAGAGGAAATGACTGTTTGGCTGCTGTTGTGTTTTTTGGTTACGTGCAGATCGACTCTTTCATGCTGATGATGGACTACATCATGCAGTTGTAGCACTCAAACATGGCTGATAGTAGTAGGCTACTTTATGCTCTACACATCCAGAACAACTGGGTATCTCAGGTGACTGAGACATTGGCTGAGGTTTGGACGATGCATTAAGAGGTGGAAACATTGATCTAAAACACCACTCAAATTCTAAATTTGTATTAATGAAGAAGAAATTACATATCAGTCTACGAGCCAAAGGAGGTCAAGTCAAGCCACCACACCAGATTGCATTGGCCATGAGATACATTCAGATACAACTTAGTACCACAGTCAATATGTCTATACAATGTCCAGACAAATATGTAACAGCTAGTGACAACAGGCTAGAAACTAAAACTCAATTCACTCAAGGGATGAGCAGCAGGATGTAAGCCCAACAGGAAAAGCATATACATCAGACAAAGACATACAGTACTTAAGATGCCTGTCATTTCTGATTAGTTTACATATTTTTTATTTAAGACATGCAAGATTAGCATAATGGTCTGTCTAAATATGCATTATTACATTTAGAGACTAATTTGGCAAACTCAATCAAAAATGTGTTAGTTGTTAAAATGTCCAATGTTAGGTTAAATTGTAATTTAGGAACAGCTGCCTACCTACCCTTGCTAGACATCTACAGTATGATCCCAACCACCTGCCCTAGAAAAGGCAAATAACTATATCCAGTGACGGAAAATATTCATAATAGATTTGACCTAAGGATGAAAATACACCTTTGTAGACGGGTGTTAAATACAACTTCTCTAGATAATTAAATTAATAGAATATTATATAGCACTAAATCCTTACAGTGGTCATCAGTTCTCCAAGTCAAATATTTCCTTCAGCACTGAGCTAAAACATTCAGCTAAAGTCGTAGCACTGCACAGTAGTCCCAGGCTGCCAAGTTAAGTTAGACCATCACCCCATAGTGAGATCATATACCATGGTCTATTTGCAGTACAAGTAGTGGACAGAAATGGCTCCCTAATGAAGACCCATTTTCCTTATTGGCCAAGTGATCACTAAAGCTCCACAGTATGCATGCAAAACACCAACACTCACTGCTACTGCTAAGTTCTTAGACTTGCCCTTCCAACGTGAACAACACAGTGCAAATATACAGGAGGCATGATGAATGAGGACAAATGATGAGTGAGATCACTACATGTGAGGGAATAAACAAAGCACTGATTTATCAGGCGCATTACTTATCATAGGAATAAAGGAGTTAGCATGCAAGCTTATTATTCTGAAGGCTTTACAATTAGCACACTGTCCCTTGGAAACCAAACTTAGAAGAGCAATATGGCTAGTAGCCTACACTAGTGTGGGGTGGCTGGCGTCTGGTACCTGGGATGTCAGTGTTGATTGTCTTGCTTGCTCCCGAGGTGTCGTCCTCGTCCTCAGAGGAACTGGTGCTGGAGTCACAGGTGAGCTCGCTGTCACTGGTACTGCTGTCCTGCAGCAGGTTGTACTTCTTTCGGGCCGCCGCCTCACGCTTCTGCCTCAGCAGACGCATGCGCTCCTTGTGCTTCTGGCTGCGGGGCCCTTTCACCTTGGCCAGCTTGCCATTGCTCTGCTTCTCCGACCCCCCATCCGCCGCCACGCTGTGCTGGCAGCGGTTCTTCTTGGCCGCCATGGTGCTGGCGGGTGTCTCGCTCTCTGAGCGGGACCGCCGCGACTTTCTTCCGCCGGTCGCCGGGGGAAATGGCTGCCCACCGGGTATCTGCCTGGGTTCGGCCCCGGCCTGCGCCCCGCCTCTGGGGTCCGCTCCCCCGCGGGAGGCGGCTCCGTCGTCCCCCGAGGAGAGCGTGTCTGAGTCGGCCAGGTGGCCGCTGGAGGAGGGCGACAGCATGCAGGGGTTGGAGTCGCTGCTCTCGTCCACGCGCTGAGACGCAGGCCTGTCGCTCCCTGTGGAAGCCTGCTGGGACTCTGGAGAGTCTCGCCGCAGCTCCTTCATCAGGCAAGGCATGGAGAGCAGGCCCGGTTCGCCCTCTATCTCCTTCTCCCTCGGGGAGGAGCTGCTGGTGGTGGTCTCTAACCCTGACTTCAGGGGCTCCTCCTGCACTGGCCTGCCTACACAGGCAGTGGCTAAATCTGCATCAACAAGGCACTCAGGATCTGCACAATCTGCATTCTCCAAGTCAGCCATCTTCATGCTAGTCACCAGCCAACATGAACCAATGATATGCCAGCACAGGAGCTCACCTAGCAATACGGAAACACACACGTTTTCATCCAAATGTGTATATAGTGCTTTTGTTTCAGTCACAATGTAGTTTTTAAAACAAACGATTCTTTATTTTTGCATTAATTGTAGTACAAATAAATAATACACTACATTAAGCACTAATGAAAACAAATCCATCCATTAATTGTATGTGCAAACACTGATGGGGCAAGCTAGGTTGAAACAATCAAGCAAAAAAGGGGTGATTTGTTTAATCGACCAATCTTGGTCACGCATATCAATCCGCTAGAGTGCCAAATGTAGAATTAACGATCAGTCAAATTAAAAAACATGTATTTGTATTAGTTAGTTGTAAACAGCGTTTTTGTCGGGAATTGAAATTGCGCAGAGGTCACATAATTTACAACTGGAGTGTTTCACTTCAGTAGTACAGTACAATTGTCTGAAAATATATCCGCGAGGATGTGCACAACCATTTCATCCACACTTAACTTAATGTAGTGCCGACTAGGTATATAGACAACGCTTCGTTTTCCTTTGGCGAAAAAATGCTAGCTAAAAATAATTGGGTTGATATGCCGATTTAGCTGCGTAGAGATACTGCTACTGTATGTCAAAACCCTTTCACAAACTTGGCAAGATAATAAGACATAAAAAACGAAGGCTTCTCGCACGACTCCAAAATAGAAACTGTAGCGTATTTTGTTATCTCCAGGCGTAGCTAGTGGAAGATTTTAGCTAGAGCTATCTTAGTGTTAAAAATAGGTTCCGCTAGTAGAACTCACCACGGCGATAGTTTTACACTTCCTTTTCCAAAGACTGAGTTTTTGACATCTTTATTCAGTTACAGTCCGTTGTTTCTGGACACATATATGCTGCTAAGTTAAATATATTTGTATCACCGTATAAATTCATCAAATACGCCACTGTGTGAATGCTTTCGTACCCGTACGATCCCGGCTAGCTCACAATGTAGCTGTGTTTATTTCAAAAATGTCTGTCGTTCACAAAAAGTAGCGTTAGCACGGCCACTTCCGTTCATGTAAAATATTAGGATTCAAAAAGCGCATTCGTGTGGTTGGAATAGGTATTGCATTTGCATATCATATTGTATTGTATGACCTTGCGTCGTACACAGCTAAAATACAATGCACGTGGAGGAACTACTTAATAAATACATTAGAAATATTATATGCATAAAATGTAAACAAAGCCAATTTTATACTAGGTAATGGGTTCAATCGATTCGGTTGTAGGCTAGTAACTGCAATGTAAATCTTTTTTTAAATTTAGTAAACAGATTTGTTTTTTAATTATACTAAACAATTGTAAACTATATATATGCTATATAGTTTATGTATGTATGTTCAATGTGGTGGAACGTTTGCTATAACTTCAATGAACGCGAACGCGGCAGTGGAGTGAACAGCATGTTACATAGCATGGAGTTTGCCGTGTGGGATGAACATCGCTCACATTGCTAACAACAAAGCGATCGTTTGTGTTTTTCTGTTTCATATTGTTGTGTTTCAGCAGTACATACGCACAAGATGATGGTAGAACCAGCTCTATAACCACAGTTTCAAATGAAGGATATGTTTGTAATCACTGTGTCAACCTTATCGACTTCAGAATTTCATGTAATTCATATCAGAACGAGAAGTAAATATGCGGCTACATTTCATACACGTCAATTAGCAACCCCCGCAATTAGCGACCATTTAACGAAGCAAACGTCTTTGAAAATAGTTCAAGGACGTTTAGAAAGTTTTCGAGATAACGGGTCGTTCGGTGAAAAAGTTAATTGAACGTTCAGAACGTTCAGTCCGCTGAACGCATTCATCATTTATAAAATGATAGAAGTACATCCGGTTCACTGCGACCTTTGAAATAATCACCTCCCATCACCTCCATCTTTCTACTCCAAATTGCGCTGTTTAGCCGGTCCGTGAAGCAGAACAGACCCGCTAAGGAACACCAAGATGTTGTCAGTTCGTGTTGCAGCGGCACTTGCTCGCAGTCTTCCTCGACGGACTGGACTTGTAAGCAATCAGACGTATAATTTTCTTTGCAAATACATCAATTTGACGGATGAATCCAGGGACGAAGTTTTTCACGGCCATCTTTGCAATTGAGGGCATGCAGGCCATTGCCAGCCTCACTGCTGTGCTAGTTCCCACTGTTGACACTTGCGGATTTTGACAGTCTGACTCTTGACATAATCTAAACATGTACTTAACCATTGTGTTCAGTTGGTTAATGTAATTTTTTATTAATCTAGCTATATGTTGACATTTAATGCAATGTCATTGGAGTAAATGGTCATTGATCCATTTAATATACATCACACAAATGTTAAAAAGTTTTTCTTCATATTGATTGCGTTTACATTACCGAGCCTGTTAGAGCCATTCTGTGTGAGATGAAACATTGTGGTTGTGTACTGCGCGTTGTTCTTTGTGTTGTGTATTTCATTAAGTATGCACCATGTTTATTTATACTTGTATAATGTTTATACTTTATAAGGTTTCCAAGAATGTTGCTGCAGCATTTGTAGGAGTGAAGAATCTGCACACTGGTAGACCATGGCTGCAGAAAACAGGTCAGTCTTCCACTGAACTACAAATGCCTGCTTCGTGAGGAACCCTTCGTGACAGCACTAGGCTAGCAGCCAGTTATTCATATCTTTAATTCAGGTCCGTGATCAATGTCTTCCAGGCACAGCTGAGGTATCTTCCATTCTGGAAGAGAAGATCTTGGGGGCTGACACCAGTGTTGAGCTAGAGGAGACCGGCCGCGTGCTGTCCATTGGCGATGGTATCGCCCGAGTGTACGGACTTAGGAATGTGCAAGCTGAGGAGATGGTGGAGTTCTCCTCTGGTCTGAAGGTAACCTCATCCATCCTGTGCCATCCTCTGATAGTGGTGGCATGCTAACATGCCAATAATCGATGTTCTGATTAGTGAGCACTGTGCTTTGTGTGCGTTGTTCTCCAGGGTATGTCTCTGAACTTGGAGCCTGATAACGTTGGCGTGGTGGTGTTTGGCAATGACAAACTGATCAAGGAGGGTGACATTGTGAAGAGGACAGGAGCCATTGTAGACGTACCGGTGGGTGAAGAGCTGCTGGGACGTGTTGTGGATGCTCTGGGAAACGCCATCGATGGAAAGGTCAGTACACAGTTCTTATCTATGTGTGGTATTGGGTGCAAGTCCATTTCTTTACGGAAAGGTACAACAGGATTGTGTTAAAGGGCCCTCAGAACAACACTTTTGCTCTACCTCGTTCAGGTTGGAGGGGTAGACGAGGATGCAAGCTGCCCATGTGTGGGGGCATGTGGTTTTACACCCAACCAGTTGTGGAGTTTTAGTTAGTCATGGTCTCAACCACATTCCTGAAGACAAATTATTTAATATAGCTTCTTTTACCTGTCTACCTTCTTTTACCTATCAATATTGATATTCAAATAGTGTCCTCTCTAATTTGACAATTTGAGTTATCTCCTATACCGTAATGTGGATTCCAATTTCTGGATTAGTTTAGTTGTTTAGTAATAATTTATGCATTTGTTCAAAGGGCCCCCTGGGCTCCAAGATCCGTAGGCGTGTGGGTCTGAAGGCCCCTGGCATCATCCCCCGCATCTCTGTGAGGGAGCCCATGCAGACTGGCATCAAAGCCGTGGACAGTCTTGTGCCCATTGGGCGTGGACAGCGTGAGCTCATCATTGGAGACAGGCAGACAGGGTAAGGCTATCTCCTATTCAAAATGTCAGCCAGGAGAGATGACCTGACCAGTGTTCTAGACTGAAAACTGCCTTAGAATTCAATTTAGCTTTGGCTAAGCTAGGCTAGCCTTGTGAAACCATCCTGATCTCGTGAGCTTCAGTTTAATTTTGACGTGAAAATCGGTCTGGTAGCAGCTGAATTTACCAATCGGCGTCGAATTGATATCTACGGGCGTGGTTTAGGTGTGTGGCGTGGTTTAGGTTTACCGACGACAAAATTGACCAGACGGTTACAGATTCCAGTCAACTGCAAAGTATTTTTTGAAAGTGCCTGCCCTTTACAATTTAAATGGACGGCTCCCCAGATGGAGTTGTGACTAACAATTATCTGGGATGTCAGGTTATAACTAGGCTACTGTGATATCTAAATATAGCCCACGTGCTGAAGTTATCTGTGAAAACTGCTTATTGGACCTTTCCAAGCTTGTATCTCTATTTTATGTATTGATTTCTTTTGAAGTTGGTACCTAACATGGTTTGTCATTTTGCAGCAAAACAGCCATCGCCATCGACACCATCATCAACCAGAAGCGCTTCAATGAGGGAACTGAAGAGAAGAAGAAGCTCTACTGTATTTACGTTGCCATTGGCCAGAAGAGGTCCACCGTGGCTCAGCTGGTGAAGAGGCTGACCGACGCTGATGCCATGAAGTACACCATCGTGGTGTCTGCCACTGCGTCCGATGCTGCCCCTCTGCAGTACCTGGCCCCATACTCTGGCTGCTCCATGGGAGAGTACTTCAGAGACAACGGCAAGCACGCCCTCATCATCTACGATGATCTCTCCAAGCAGGTGTGTTGATCCCTGGGCTGTTGGGTGGTTAGCACCCTCGTAGATGGGATGGGATATGGGCATATTTACTTTGTGTGTATACCATGTGACTACATTGATGTAATTACTGTATGAATTGCAGGTGCCACCTAGATTCAATAACTTTTTTGAAGATTGTAATTTTAAAAAGACACTCTGCAATCTGTGTAAAATATTTAATTTACTGTTCATAAATGTTTTGTTTATCTGCACTGAATGGCATTTGTCTGGTCGGCGTGACGTCACATCCGGCAGTGGCTTGAGAACTTGTTGACAAGAAACGGCTGTGGCCTAGCAACCAAACATTAGAACAGTGGTGAAACTGTTTCACATGTATGCTATTCACATGGGGTTTGAAAAGTCTGTTTATTTATTTGTCATTATGCTGAATAAGGCTATTGCTATATATCCATATTATGATGAGCTCCCAGGTGATGCCACAAAGCGTTAATTGACTCTGATTTGGCCCACATAGGAAAAAACTGTTTGTTTTCACCGCTTCCAGGTATTCGCCGGCCGACCAGACGAATGCACTCTTTTCCATCTGGGAGTGCTGTAAGACCATTGAGTGTACTAGTTGAGGGGTCCTATGAATTAGAGGCCAACGGGTCCTAACGTGTTTTCTCTCAGGCTGTTGCATACCGCCAGATGTCCCTGCTGCTGCGCCGCCCCCCCGGTCGCGAAGCCTATCCCGGGGACGTCTTCTACCTACACTCTCGTCTGCTGGAGAGGGCCGCCAAGATGAACGACAACTTTGGCGGCGGCTCCCTGACCGCCCTGCCCGTCATTGAGACACAGGCCGGCGACGTCTCCGCCTACATTCCAACCAACGTAATCTCCATCACAGACGGACAGGTAGGCCAGCCCTCCAGGGTTGCTCCATGCTCACTTGCACCATTGAGACCTAGAGGATCCGCACTGAGCTCTCCATGTCATCTGTGGTGCACAGATCTTCTTGGAGACGGAGTTGTTCTACAAGGGCATCCGCCCTGCCATAAACGTGGGTCTGTCAGTGTCTCGCGTTGGATCTGCTGCCCAGACCAAAGCCATGAAGCAGGTAGGACCATGGTGGCGCACTCTAATTCTCCATAGACTACAGTGTGCATTCATGCACTACATGAGTTACACTGTGAAACACAAAGCCTTGATGCATTCTTGCTTTTTTGTGCTACATTCTACACAAACTGGTAATTTTGTTATGCTACGTTTGATTTATTAGGGTCCCCATTAGCTGATGCAAAAAGCAGCAGCTACTCTTCCTGGGAGGAGAATGAGTGGCGGCGACATCCACACGTACAATGCTATTTCTAAATATGTACCTTTTTTTTCTGCATGATTTGGCTTTTCACCCACGCGTAAACATCCGATCACTAAAACTGAATGTTTGCAAAAATCCTTCCAGGGTGAAGACATTTTAATACTCCGTCCTCGCTGTTCATGTGTAGACAGGTGAAACAGAGTTTTTGGCTTGTAAGGACAGCTTGTGCGCCAGGCTTTTATTTGCCAGATTGTGCCGCTGTTAACTATTTACATCAGAGAGAATAATTTAATAAATGTCCCAACAGAAAGCACTTCCACATTCGATCTTTGGAAGGAGGGGGGGTGACTTTTGTCAGACCAGTAGCGGAACATTTTTGCTTCCATTGAAATGCATTATAATGCTCCATCTTGCTATAATTCTTTGGATTACATGCGCGATGTTTGAGCAATGGCGGACTTAGGGTTTTAACCTAGATAACGGGACTTTTTACATGTTTCTATACAAATGCTGTCCAACTATAATGTTGAGGTCACTGACATCATTTTGTTACTAGAACCATTTGTCAGGCTGCTGGCATTAGGGTTAGGATTATATCGCTGGCTTGGCATGCTCTTGACAGGGTTTACAGTGTATTTTTGTGTTTTATTGTGGACATTTATGTTTTAAACATGCTGGCGTGTAAGAAAAACATTTAACTAAACCTGTTTTCTAATCTAGCAGTGCATGTGTGGACTTCGTCTCAGCAATATGGAACATGCTTCTATTGGCACCAACAGTCTGCATTTACTGTACTAATAACAGTGATCAGGCCGGGTTTCAGTTTTATGCATGCTCATTGTGTACTGATGGATTGTGTGTGCTTGACGTGTCAATCATCAGGTGGCCGGCACCATGAAGCTGGAGCTGGCCCAGTACCGTGAGGTGGCTGCCTTTGCTCAGTTTGGCTCTGACTTGGATGCTGCCACTCAGCAGTTGTTGAACCGCGGTGTGCGCCTGACGGAGCTCCTGAAGCAGGGCCAATACTGTATGTACCGCAGTTTGTCGCAATAAGCCTAAGCAATGGATGAATGGTGTTGTGAATGCTCGTCAACCAGGACACCTAAACATAAGCATTGTTTGCTACTGTATTTCTCCTACTATGACAGTTGTGTAAAGGCTGTAGTCTATTGTAATGATTGTTTCTGTCCACAGGCCCAATGGCCATTGAGGAGCAGGTCACAGTCATATATGCTGGTGTGAGGGGCCACTTGGATAAAATGGAGCCTAGCAAGATCACAAAGTTTGAGAAGGCTTTCCTGCAGCACATCTTGAGCCAGCACCAAGATCTTCTGGCCACAATCAGGTATGTAGTGTGTAGCTACACTATAAAATTACTGGGCAACACTGTTTAACTATTCTTCTGTATTCCAGGGCTGACGGCAACATTTCGGCAGCATCTGATACCAAGATGAAGCAGGTTGTGTTGAACTTCCTATCCAGTTTTGAGTAATCTATTGATGAATTAACTTTTGTTTGTGTCAATGTTTTCATTATAGACTTGTTCTATGAACTTAAAACAATTCAAGTGGCACTTGATCTTTAATGTACAGTATCTCCAATAAGAGAATAAAATATTTGAACTTCATGATACGAACACAATCTATTGTCTTGGTTCTAGATATCCATATACAGTTTATAGTTTACTGTTAACATAAATCTGATTAGGCAAAGTTATAGCGAATTCATAACACCTAACTTCAATTATTTTCACTTCTTTCTCATGCAATGAGTCTCACTGGGTGAATTAAGATACAGTTCTAAACATCTATAGGTAGTTAAACATGTAAAATGTGATTGATACTTTGTCTAAAAGCCTATTTGAAAGTGTTGACAAAAAAAAAAAATACTTCTAGCCTAACACGTTTAGATTAAAGACAGTGGCTTAAATCCTAAACTAAGATCGGTATAGGCATTTTGCTAATCTAGCTATGAGATGTTTTGATTTGTTTAGTCACTGAATTAATGTATTGTCATGTATTGCCATACAATGTTAACAGGCTGAAATGAATACACTACTGTACTTAATATAGCACCAGTTGACATCCATTAAGAAAAATGTTCTCTATAAATTGAGTAAATCTTTATTTAAAAAAAGTGAATCATGAGTTAAATTATTGCAGTGAATATTAAACTTAAGTTAAATAGTGATTAATATACATTGTGAATATAATTAACACTTTAAATATTGTGAATATTAATACATTGTGAATATAAAACTTATAAAATTATGTGCACTTAAACCTAGAAGTGATATTAGTGCAATTTGTGTTTACAAACAAGTACCAATATTTGTGATTATAAATAAATGTTAAATAAAGTTGGTGTATTTTTATCGCAAGACGCTTTACTTAAGTATATCATACAGTAAAATAAATAACATAAAAAATACCACAAATGTTTATATAAAAAGAAAGATTGTATCACACCCAATACTGCTTTGCATGTATTGCAGGTTTGTGATTGTTATGCTTAGGTATGTTGTTCTGTCGAACATAACAGGGGTCATAATAATCCCACTCCAGCACAGATGACATCACACCATTGGACAGACCATCACTATCTGCTGACATAATCCTCAGGGAGACACCTGGAAAACAATAATACAGACCCTTGTTGGATATTGAACCGTTTTATAAACTGTAGAAAATTGTGCATATATATCTATATCTATCTATATATCTATATCTATCTATATATCTATATCTATCTATCTTATTGCTAAACAGTGAACACACTGGAAGACCAGTGGAAAGTTACAGAGAGAAGGCAACGGGCTTTGCCGGAGAACCTAGTGAGGACAGCTATCTCTCAAGGTCAGGTGTTTGGCACAGTGTGGTCTCTGTGACGTCGGCTCAGCCTGACAACTCCTTAGTTACCAGGCAGGCATGAGAGGTCAT
>JAODTR010000004.1:1056244-1077954 GCA_025399935.1 Amblyopsis rosae | reverse complement strand
CCCCCCCCCCCCGCGCCCCCCCCCCCCCCATCAACATGTTGACTATATAATTTCACTGAAGTGACTACACATATAGAACCCCTTCAATTTCCGATGATATTAAAGGATCTTAGTGGAAAAACTGTAAAGATAGAGAGATTTTGGAAAGCCCCGCTGTCTGGTCACTTATGAGGCCTTTCCTGTGAAGGCAGTAACTTTGGCTGCTGGCCACATTTTGAAGTTGCTTGCTTTTGTACTCGCTGTGTATGAACAAGGAACCATGTTGCTTTGTGTCCTTCTAGTTTCATTGCTGACAATACTGTTCTGTCCGCTAAGCTACTTTGATCCACCCAGGTCATGTGTTTTCCTACATGATGATGACAGGATTGTACCTGTGGGGCTGACTTTTTAAATGGGGAACTCCCATCAAAACGTTACTGTAGAATGTTGTTGCCGTGTAACAGTATGGTGTATTAAGGGCTCTGTTGTGTTTTACCCTCTTCGTAGACTGCTTAAAGACTGAGCCCATGCAATAAGAGTTGCTATGTTATCTAGGCTATTTCATCATATGTGGAGTAAAGGAGACCCTGAACAGGAACACATAGGGTGTCTTTGTTTCTTTCCTCTGCATTAGAGGAATACAGTCAGCTGACTGTGTAACTATGGCAATGACTACTGGCTTTCTGAACTGTGAGCAGGATCTGAGAACAGTGATCTTTTCTCCGCAATACTTTCTTGCATTTTCCCCCCGCCAGCCAGCGTCTACACAGTACAATGTCAAGAGGACACCCCTTGACGGGTCTCCTCATGAGAAAATACTTCCTGTAAAAGATCTAGCCAGGCACAAAATGGCCTACGACAGCCCCATGCAGTGCCTGCTGAGTGCAGCTCAGTGGTCATTCTCACACATACATGCATATAGAAGCATACGCACACAGAGTTCCCCACAACACATTATGTCAGTCACACAGAGCACAGTAGGACATCTCAGCAAAGAGAGCAGCCATTGTGTTTTTGAGCGCGCCGGGCCTTTCTTCGTAGATTTACAGCAGTCTGAAACAGCCGGCCTCTTTCCCTCTTAATCACAACACCATGGACATGCTAATATGGTCCTTAACATGAGGCAAAGCACAAAAAGAGGATTTTACTCTGCCTACTGATTTGGCTTTGGAGTTCTTACTAATCACACACAGGCAATGACAACTATATCTGCCAGCACCCCTTTGATAGGTCAGCTTTGGGTCAGATATTTAACCCTGTATGGGCGTATGTTTATCACCAGCTCCCAGCTCACAATGTAGCTTATCTCACAGTCAACCTGCTAGCCTACTTCAGGCATGTTATGGAGCTGCAGTTTCCCAAGGGTCACAAGATAGAAAACTGAACTGAACTCCAAAATGAAGTTTTATTATTATTAAAATCTGGAATTGTTATCAAATACAGAGTTTACATGCATAATACTGAATATTACATTATAATAACTATATATATAATTGTCACAGCAGCATTACCGACACCACCTTATTGGAACATGACATTAAATGCATGTCAATGCTTTGTTTGATGCTAATGGAGATGGCTCATATCTGTGCCTCTTGTAGAGGGAATACATTAAGGTCTCCTTTTAAATGTGATGGCCTACATTGGCAGTCTTCTTCCAGCACTCATAGGCTCTGTGAATTTCCTAATGAACATATGTGCTTCCTTCCCTAAATGATTTACTCACACACATACTTAACCCTTTCTATGCAGCCCACATACTGTAGGCCAAAATAACAAATGTTTAGCTCTGTTTCTATATTACTCGAGTCATCTCTTTTGTCCTCCATCGTTTTTTTTTTCTCTTTCGCCTCTCCTTTCTAACCCTGTGACTTGCTGAAAGGAAGCGGCTAATTTATTCATCCCCCTTTTTGTTTGTGTACATCGACTGTTGTTAATAAGGCCCCTCTAACAGCCTGTAGAGAACGGGGGATGAAAGAGGAGCCGTGTCGCTGCCTGTTCTTCTTTCAGTGCCTCTGAGAGGCGTGACGCTCCGCGTGGACACTTATTGGCTCTTTTCTCTGGAACGACTCGCTGGGTGGAGGTGGACAAAGGTGGTCGAGGTCTAATCCACTTTGTGCGTGTGTGTGTGTGTCAGATTCCTTTCTACAGTGACCTGTGTAAGAAGCTGAATGCCGGGGACAATTGTAAATCTCTAGTTGGCTACTCTGCTGTCTACAAGGTGTGCTTTGGCATGGCCTGCTTCTTCCTCCTGCTCTGCATCTTCACATTTCGAGTTAACAACAGCATGGGCTGCAGGGCGGCCTTTCACAACGGGTACGTACTGTAGGCCTGGCTTTCTCCTGGTCAGTTAATGGTTTATGTTGTCCTTTTCCCTACCCAAGCCCGGTTGGGGCAAATACGCAGCAGTTTACACTCTAGTGTACACTGACTATGTAAACATTACAGATACTGGCTGATGCAAATTACACTCAAACAGTGAATAAGCATTGCATAGTGCATAAAACAAGACCAAGTTTTTGTGGGGATTAAACACAACTTTTTTTTTTCTTGTTGAAAACAAGTGGGAAAGGAATACACTGTTCTCAAACATTAAACTATTTAATGTTATAATGAAATAATAATAATACACCATCTGCTAAAGACAGAATGAGAAGGTTTTCTAGAATTAATCTGATACTGTGTTCCAAGTGATCAGGACATGACACAACCAAGCCTTGTTTATGTATGGAATCAAGACCCCATGATATTTAATTCAAGAGTATTCTGGGATGTATTCCTCATCTTCATGTCTTGCATGGTAGGTTCTGGCTAGTCAAATTCATCTTGCTGTCTGGGGCGTGTGCTGGGGCCTTCTTCATTCCTGGAGAGAAATATTTTCTGGAAGGTATTACTGGTGAAATGACTCAATTGTATTGCTGCATTAATACCATATTATTTTCCTCTTCACATCTAATGTCTCTGCCTATTTACTGTGGCAGTCTGGCGTTACATTGGAGCCGGTGGTGGGTGTCTTTTTTTGGTGATACAGCTCATGCTACTGGTGGAGTTTGCACACAGATGGAACACAAACTGGTGAGAACACCCTTGCTCTCTTTTACATTTACATCCATTAGCAGATGCTTTTATCCAAAGCGACTTACAAGCAGTACATTAGTCAACAGTAGAAGAGGTCATACACCAGTTGCCGTCATTCTGTTAGCCCTAATGACATGCTGCTGCTGTTGTTCTAACTGTTAACTTTGCAACATGCATCCATACATTATGTTCAATACCAGGGGATTTTAACACTGATCAAATTTACCAGCAAATAGTTGCTAGAAGTCTCTGTACTGCCTCGTAGGCCAACACAAGTGTTTTGAAGCGGATGCGGGCCCCAACAGGGAGCCAGTGAAGGTATCTGAGGAGAACTTTGGTTGGTTGAATATCAGACGTGCTGCGGCATTTTGACCCCATTGCAAGGGTCTATATAGCTAAAGTCTCAATAGCTGCGCCGCTTCTTTGAGGAATGGTCTTATTCATCTAATGTTGTAGAGGGAGCTCGGGTCGTTACGGCGATGTTGGTTGAACAGGATAATTGGTTGACCAGGACGACTCCAAGGTTCTTCACCATTGGACAGGAGGACACGGCCGTGTCCTCAAGGGTGATGGAGAGGTCCACCTGAGGGTAGTTCTTCTCAGGAAGGTAGTGTAGCTCAGTTTGTTTGAAGTGAGGATAAGACATCCTGAGATCCGAGATGCAATCTGTGTGTCGGACGGAGGGAATGAGAGGTTGGGTGTCATTAGCCTAGTAATATTAGGAGAATCCATGGGATGCAGTGACAATGTATCTGGTGTACAGTGAGAAGAGTAGGGGTCCTAATACAGATCCTTGTGTTGGCAGGGTTTCAGCTATCTCAATTTGTCTTTCTATAGCCGTCAATAAGCTGTGGTTGTTGTGGCTCTCACAACAACCACATGCTCATTAAAAATAAGACATGATTTGATAGGGCCTTCTGTCGGTATGATCAGTTTTTACAGGGGTACTTGTGCTGTTGTGTGTGCCGTTTTAATTGTTTTTTATGAAGGGGGTTGGGGGGTTTGGCTTCGGCAATGGGCCAAGAACTGTTAAGTCAGGATGCACCTGTTTCCTGTTCCTCTTTTGTGTACACACAAAAAGGGCAGGGTGGTTTTGGATATTTAGTTTCTGTTGACAATCAAATCGTTTGTATAGTGTGTGTATGTCACCATTTGACAACAATTATTGAGACCATTGACCTCAATGTGCAGACACTCCCAGCTGATTACCTTTTCCTTTGTGAGAGTGGAGGTAACTAGTATATAGTGATTATGTTACTGTTATCATCATCCACGATATTTGATATTTGGACCACCCCTATACTTATTTAGACTCAAAGGAACAGACAAAGGACACATTTGTAATCTAAATGTCAATGGCGCTTCTATGTAAGCATTTGCAATGTAAATTAACTAGGCCTCCACTTGCTTTACAAAATGTCTCGTCCTGTCTGCGTTCCGGCAGGAGTTCTGGGGTGAAACATAACCGTCTGTGGTACGCGGCTCTGGCCCTGGTGACTCTGGTGTTGTTCAGTGTGGCGGTAGGCGCTGTGGTCTTCATGGCTCTGTTCTACACCCATTCCGAAGCCTGTCTGCTCAACAAGCTCTTCCTGGGCCTCAACGGCAGCCTCTGCTTCGTCATCTCGTTGCTGGCCATCTCCCCGTGCATACAGAAATGTGAGGAAGAGTGTGGAGGGCGTGGGTACAGTATGGTAATGATGGAGGGGGGTGGAAGCTAAAGTATATTACTTTGTGTTTGTATCACGATGAGTGGATTAAAATGAATGGAGCCTAATTGAAGGAGGCATGAGGCTACATGTAAAGGGTGAGGATACAACATTCTGTGTGTGTGTGTGTGTGTGTCTGCAGTGCAGCCCATGTCAGGCCTTCTGCAGCCAGGGGTCATAAGTGTGTATGTCATGTACCTCACCTTCTCCGCCTTCTCCAGCAAACCTAAAGAAAGTGAGTATGAACACTGGCCTGTCATCACGTACCTAGCCAAACTAGGGTACATGCTTGGTGGTGTGGCTGTGCAATGCTTTAGTAAGATAGTTATACAATTATATATATGTTCTTTTTTTCTTTAGTTAAAAGTGCATTAATCTTGCATACAGGGGCTAGTGGTTAGGGTGCTGGACTCCTTGGCCAAGATAACATTAATAATTGTACTGCTGAAAGAAGACTGATATAACTTATATCTTGAGCTATATAAACCATTTTTGAAAACCACTGGCCCAGACATTTGTTCCAAATGTTCTTCATCCCTCTGTCCTCCTTTTTTCCCTGCCCATCGACACCATACCTCTATACACCCCCGTCAATGTCTCCTACGTCCCACTATGACTCCCACCTGCTGTTCCTCCGGTCCAGTGGTGATGGTGGATGGGATAAACACGACTGTGTGTGCGTTTCCCCTTAAATCCGGGTCGGAGAGTGACAAGAGCATCGTCACAGGTGTGGGAGCGGCCATCCTATTTTGCTGCATCATCTACTCATGGTGAAGACTTGCTTATGTCATTTAATTGAATATGTCCATTTAATAATTATAGTAATGATAAAAAAAAATGTAATGTTATTAGGGGTGTAAGACAATATTGATACACCGAGTATCGTGATATTACAGTTCAGCTTTAATTTATTTGTAAAAGGGAACTGAACAAAATACATTACCTTTTAAAGAGGAAATATGCTTGTTACCAGATTTATCTTAAAGCTGATTTCCATCTGAAGTTCCTGTTATAACAGTTTTCCACAAATTAGAAATCGCAATACACTATATTTCCAAAAGTATTTGGACACACCTCCGAATCATTGAATTCAGGTGTTCCAATCACTTCCATGGCCACATCTGTATCAAATCAAGCACATAGGCATGCAGACTGCTTCTACAAACATTTGTGAAACAATAAGTCGCTCTCAGGATCTCACTGAATTCAAGCGTGGTACTGTGATAGGTTGCCACCTGTGCAATAAGTCCATTCATGACATTTCCTCACTACTAAATATTCCACGGTCAACTTAGTGGTATTATAACTAAGTGGAAGTGATTGGGAACAACAGAAACTCGAAATGGTAGGTCACATAAAATCACAGAGCGGGGTCAGCGTGCTGAGGCGCACAGTGCGCAGAAGTCGCCAACTTTCTGCAGAGTCAATAGCTACAGACCTCCAAACGTCGCCTGGCCTTTGGATTAGCTCAAGAACAGTGCGTAGAGAGCTTCATGGAATGGGTTTTCATGGTCGAGTAGCGGCATCCAGGCCTTACAACACACAGTGCAATGCAAAGCGTCTGATGCAGTGGTGAAAGCACACCGCCACTGGACACTAGAGCAGTAGAGATTTGTTCTCTGGAGTGACGAATCATGCTTCTCTGTCTAGCAGTCCGATGGAGAAGTCTGTTTGGCGGTTGCCAGGATAATGGAACTTGCCTGACTGCATTGTGCCAAGTATAAAGTTTGGTTGGTGGGGAATTCTTGTGTGGGGTTGTTTTTCAGGGGTTGGGCTTGGCCCCTTAGTTCCAGTGAAAGAAACTGTTACTGCTTCAGCATACCAAGACATTTTGGACAATTTCATGCTCCCAACTTTGTGGAAACAGTTTGGGGATGTCTCCTTCCTGTTCCAACATGACTGGCCACCAGTGCACAAAGCAAGGTCCATAAAGACATGGATGAGCGAGGTGTGGAGGAACTTGACTGCCCTGCACAGAGTCCTGACCTCAACCCGATAGAACACCTTTGGGATGAGTTAGAGCGGAGACTGCGAGCCAGGCCTTCTCGTCCAACATCTGTGCCTGACCTCACAAATGCGTTCCTAGAAGAATGTAAAAAAATTCCCATGAACATACTCCTAAAGCTTGTGGACAGCCTTCCCTGTTGAAAAGATGAAGCTGTCATAGCTGCAAAGGGTGGGCCAACTCCATATTAAACCGTACGGATTAAGAATGGAATGTCATTACCCTTCATGTGTTTGTAACGGCAGGCGTCCCAAAACCTTTGGCAATATAGTGTATATCGATCTCTTTGCTTACAGTATTGCAATATATCGTATCATGGCTCCTGTATTGTGATACGTATCGTATCACCAGATTCTTGCCAATACATAGCCCTAAAAGTTATGTCTTGAAAAACGCAAAAGCAAATAATTAGATGTGTATGGACTTCTTCTTTTGCGTTCAAAAAATTTAAATATGTTATCAAGTTTGCCTTGATTTTCAATTTTCTTCCCGTGGAGAACTGAGAGCCTAACTTGAAGTTGTGATTTAAACACAGCGCAATGTGGAGCACAAATACCTTTAAAGTATGACACATTGCTCATGCAGATAACAATGGTTCTGATTGGCTGCCACTACCTAGCTTCAGCTGTGTGAACACAGCTCAGTATGCCTGCATACATGTGTTTCTCATCAGTTGGAGGCATCATGTCTCTTGTGGTCTCTCCCAGGGGCGAGGGAGGGAGCTACAGCCATCTGAAGATACAAATTACTGGGGGAAAAACTTTCTGACAGACTGGTTATCCTTCTCTCACTCCTTCCTGTACTCTTGTCCTTGTCAACCTCTGACTCTGTAGCTTGACATCCACCACCAGAAGAAGCTCTGCAGCGCTGAGAGTGTACAAAAACTGTGAGCCTACAAACGAGGTAAAAAGACACACACACACACACTACATTAAGCGGTTTCACAGTCACTGATGTTTTTTTAAACTCAGCCGATTAGCCCTAGAGACACTTTTGGGTGTGGCGGTATGTGAATTTGTAAAATTGTGACTCTGTTATTATCTTGCAGAGGGCCCGTTGCTGTTTTTGTTTTGGAGACGATTCAGGTTTGTAGATATCACCTTCTCTGTCCTACTGCTTTCTTTTGCACCCCCCCCCCCCCCCCCTCTCTCTCTCTCTCTCTCTCTCTCTCTCTCTCTCTCTCTCTCTCTCTCTCTCTCATTAAATGTGCTTTATTGGCATGCATGTTACGATGAACAATATTGCCAAAGCACTTTACAATATAATGATTACAATAGAATAAGGGTTTATACAGTTGCTAAAATCACAAGGACATAATACATATATTAATAATGGGGAGAAAAAATGTAATAAAACATTTACATTGCCTCAGCAGTGGAAAATAAATAAATCAATATAATTGAAGAAACACTGACTGATCTATAAAATTGCCAAAATCACAGAAATAACAAAACAGTAGACATTCAAACTAACATTGAGCCATCAGCTGAGAGCAGAATGTGCTCAGTATGAAAGCACTTTACAGTAAAATAAGGATATATGCAGTAGCTACAATCACTAAGAAATAACACATTAATTATAAAAATAAAAGATAAAAATGTACAACATCAATATTGCATTAAGGTAGAATTACCCAACACTGACTGATTTACTGTACTGCTAAATCAGTTTGAAAGAAATAATAAATTAATAGTCTAATCTCTCTCTCTCTCTCTCTCAGGGATATAGCTCATTACTATTCACCATCTGGGAGTGAGAATAGGGAATAGGCATTGGTCAGCTAACAGATGATGTCACTGTTACTAGGAAGTTACTATGGCATACTGGCACTGGCCTAGTGGTTTTCTGTGAAGTGTAATGCTGCTCCCTGTTGGAGAAATACCTTACAATACAGCCGTGGAAAAAATGAAGAGACCACTGCAGCAGTTTCTCAGATTTTTACATTTATACTTTTTTAAATTCCAAACATATTTTTATGTTTGAATTTATAGAAGTTTTCTATTCTTGATCTATTTTTGTATATTTACAGTGTGATTATACTATTCCATTTGAAAGACTGCAGTGGTCTCTTAATTAGTTCCCGAGGCAGTATGTCTGTGTGCGGATAAGAGCAGTCAGCTGCACTACAGAGTCAATAGATAGGCACAGTGCTCCCAGAGGCCATCAGATGACACTACCATTGAAGACAGTAGCATTAACCTCCTTCCTTGCGGCATGCAGTGCTGCCATGCGTGACATTACTGACGTGATGCACCTTGTGTGCCGTTCAGATGAGTATGAGGAAGAGAAGACGGGTGGTCAGAGCGTGGTCTATGACGAGAGAGAAGGAACCATCTACAGCTACTCCTACTTTCACTTTGTGTTCTTCCTGGGCTCCCTCTATGTCATGATGACCGTCACCAACTGGTTCCAGTAAGTGGCTGGAAATGTGTGTAATGATAATTGGTTTCCCGGCAGTGCTGAAACAAGGTGGCATGGACACAATGAATAATAAAATGTCTTTAATATTCATTACACCTTTGATGTGGCATTGGTAAATCTCAGTTGCTCTTGGCAACAGTGGTGGAAAATAATGGTTGTAAAGTAAAGCTGTCTATCCAATCAAATTAGCAGTCAGATCAACACAACAAATGAAGTATTTAAAAATAACCAAGTGATATTATCTACATGTCTTTTATATACAAGAGTTAATAAAAAGTCACTTGAATCTGTTTTGTTTGTGGTTCCACTGTAGCTACGATGATCACCGGATTGAAAAGCTGTTGGATGGGAGCTGGTCAGTGTTCTGGATCAAGATGAGCTCCTGCTGGGTTTGCCTAGTCCTCTACATGGGCACTCTCATTGCCCCCATGATGTGTCCCAAGCGCTTTATGGCCTAGGATGGAGACACTCTCTCACACACACACACACTAGAGTCAGGTTAATCCAGTTCTAGAGATGTGGTTTCAGCAGGGGTGTTTTCTGGCTGAGTCAAGGGACCAACAACGTAGCCCTCAGCTTCTATTTGGAGTTTGTCTGTTGCCTTCTGGTTTATATTTTGTTGTTTTTTACATTCTTTATAATATTAAGATATTGATGCCTTGAAGGCTTATTTTTACTACCATGGAATTAAATGAATTAGTGTTTTCATACTGGCATTGAATCTACAGATTCTTTCAATTTCAGATAATTCAAACGCAAGTGAGTTTGCTTATACATGTGTTTTACATGTAGTTTCTGTTGCTTGCTGTTTTATTGCTTATAAGAAGAAATTGTATTTATTTTCATTTTTCTTCAAATCCGTGAGTACGATTTGAACTAACTGGATATTTTTTGTTACAAGCCCTGCTTATAATTCCATATCTCAGGCTCATATCTGCTAAATGTATTTTTGCTTGTTATATTGCTCCCTTTTGTAGACATTTCTATGCAATTGAATAAGCTCTTTTCATACTCATTCTAGCTAAATGTTAAGTTATGAAGCATAGCCTATAATTATGTTATTAATCGTATCCCTTTTGAGCTACACTAATTACTTGGCCTACTTTTCACATACATCTACTTTCAAATTTCACTGTTCAGGGATATGTCAAAATCATCCTGCCTTGCCTGTCATATAGTGTTATTGTCAATGAAGGTAGTTTAAATCTTTTGCCAAAGTTAGGTCTCAAACAACAAAGGAATAGCCACAAAAAGAAAGATGATCCAAAACTTCACTATCTGTAATCATAAGAAAAATGTCTTAATATAAGAATCACACTTACTGTCTTATTTTTTTTGTGTGTCATTTTCTTGATATACAAGGGTTGGAATCAAGGAGTATTTGTTTATTCATATTCAACACTGGATGTTGACTAAAACTCAACCTGTATTTGCCCATGTGTAATTACAGTGCATTTTATTCCCCAAAAAGCACGTTGTCACATGCAAGTGCTGTATCTCATCTTGTCTAAAATAAATTAATGTTACTCTGCTGTCTTAATTGTATTCCTACAGTTTACAGTTGTTTTCATTTATATCTTAAGGTTCTGATTCATTTTTGAAGTTAGACTGAGTGGGAATTATTATCTCCAGATACTTTCTACTTGTACAGATGAAACTTTTGGAAGCATTCTTCATTTTGAATGTATCTGAATAGAAATAAAATGGTGCTTTTTTTTTATTATATCAAACTTGAAAATGTTACAAATGTATTTGAAGGAACCAACAAACCTGTACTGCGATAATACCACTTAATTAGTATGTCAGAAATTTCGTGAAGTACTGTGAAGTTTACAGTATGTGTTTATGTAACTAAAGCTGGTTCACAATGTCCACACCATATTAAACAGCCTGTGATATAATGTATGTATTGGCTGATGGGGTTTTATTTCATAATCAGTGTGTACAAAATTATTCTCAGATGGGTGAATGCGGATTCATACCCTGTATTGACGGTGATGGCACTAGTCCTGTAAAGTAGACACTGACAACTTTTACGTGTATATCCCATTATTTAGCAAGAACAAGTTTCTGTTTCTACTAAATGCTCAATATATTTATTACTGTACTTGTGCTCCAAATAGAATCTTAAATTCATACAGACTATACAATCTGTGGTGACACAACACACATGCAAGGTGCTAGGCTCAGGAGACAAAACAATGCCCTAACCATCTCTTATTACAATCTAATAATAGTTTTCCTGAATACCATTATATACAATGTTTCCTTATCTTCCCATTATTTTCAATTTACGTTAAATATACTACTGTAAATGTCTTAAAGCAAAGCTTCAATCCTGCCATTGTGTCCTCAGTCGACGTATATATCAATTCAGTCAGTATTCTGGCTGTTCAACTCCTGGTAGTCAGCTGGAATGGTATCTTTGGGAAGCATAGAGAGAAAGAACACCTCAGGCATGTAAAACTTTGTAGCACATTATCATGTCTTTGACCTGGATCATTCTTATCGTGTGTTGCTGGGCTGCTAGCCTGCCTCAGACACTCACCATTACAGCGGTACTTCAGATTGGACCAGATGATGTTCTCTTGTGAGAAGCAGAACACTCCCAGTCTCCCTCCCCTCATGCTTGTGTCAATGATCACTCCCGTGTCTGCAACCAGGTTGGAGCCCTCGTAAAACCGAGTTCTGTAACACACACACACAGACAGATGCTAGTGTTAAAAGCAGAGGTGCAACTACAGGTGATGCAGGTAAAGCAATCTCATCTGCATCAGTCAAAAGCCTGTGAGTGCACACATTCGGTACGGGGTACCGATTTACTGGCCACTGGAGTTCATGTACAAACGCTTGACTTGACCCCAAACATCCAGTATTGAGGCTGTTGTTAACAGCAGCTGTGTGCACATGCTCAGGTGTTCAGAGGTATATACAAACAAGCCAAGGAAGGAAACATATTTAGTATTTGTTCCACGTGCGGAATATTGTTTATCTTGCATTTTGTAATTATTATTTTCACACATAAAATAACAGAATTAAACTTACATATGGCATTTTAATTGTTCGTATTTAATAATAAATGTAATTTATATAACCCCAGACTAGACACAGCTGGTTCCTCCCTGTCAGGTATGTAGGAGAAGGCAACGATATGATCCATCACCCATCTCTGTGTGTTTTTATTTGTTCTTTTTTATAACCTCGTATCTTCTGTTCATGTAGATGGAGATATAAATAAAATATTTTACCTCCTCTGAAGACACCACTCACCTAGAGTGAGCTCAGCTGATTTACATAACCAATGATGTCCCCTGCTGGAGAGCTATGGTAGTGCATGGTCAAAGTAAATATTTCTATTTTTGCTTACTGGACCTGGTTTGTTCACCTTTACTGAGTATGTGTGTCTCTTTACCTGATGTAGCCAACCTGTGGTCTGTGCTGCAGGTACCACCTATAGGACACTTTGTCCTTCCAGCCAACATTTCTGGGGTCCTTCCATAGCAGACGAACCTGGTCTTTGGTGTCTCCTGTGTGCCACAGGGAGTTCCTCAGATACTCACCAGGGCCCGTGTTTGACTTTACTACCTGGAGGCCAGAGAGATAAATTGGAGGGGGAAAATAAAAATAATTAAAAACAGTGTTTCTGTTCCTTACAACGCGCGCACACACACACACACACACACACACCCACACACCTTAAGTTGTATTCCAGGCTCGGCTACGGCTCTGAAGGGTACAGCCTGCCAATAGGTTTGTTCCGTCTGCTTCCACATCACCACGTAGAAGGAGGAGGAGTCCTGGTAGCCAAAGATGAAGCCCGCGTAGTCATCGTCTGTCACCGTGTTCACATGGAACGTCCCCTCAAAGTCCACTCCACTGAATGCTGTGTAGCCTACAAACAGCAGAGAGAGAGGGAGGTACACTGCGCAGTGAATTCTGTGTATTTATTTACATTTTATTTACTTTTAATTAATACACTTATTGTAATTATGGATTATTTTTCAGTGGTGTTTATATGCTGACATTAAAAGTAATGTCTCTATAAAACACTTTTGCAGGTTGACGGTTGAAAAACACAAGAGTGCATGCAATCTCATCATGCAGAGAGACCCTGTAGAAAGGTATATCAACATGTGTGAAAGCCGTCATGTGATACACCATTGGAATGACTGCAATATATCTAAACCACCTTTGCCCAATGAAACTATATTTCATAATAAAGCACACACAAAGTAGCCAGTAAAGACCACTGCTTTCTTACCTACGGCCAGGCCAGGGTCAGAGTTCATGGTTTGAACTATCTCCATGCCCTTGAGGAAGAAGGAGAGCTAATGAACTAGCAAGCACAGCAAACATCATGTAAAGTCACATACACTGATAAATATGACTGCGATACTAGCGTACAAACATCTCAGCAGCAGATTTAAACCATCTGTCTGGACAAACTAAGAATCTCAGTGGTCACCTGGTTAAGAACCACCCAGTTGGGATCAATCTGGGCGTCGCCTTCTGGGTCCAGAACCACTGTCTGATAGGCTCGGAAGTCTGTTAGCGTGACCTCTGCATTCTCTGGACAGTTGTCTATCTTGTCAATCACCTTGTCATCATCAAAGTCACCAGCACAGGCATCACCAACGTCATCATCTAAAGCACGCACACACACACACACACACGCACACGCACACGCACGGCTTAGAACCAAAACACAGGTCATACAAACTGTTTTTCAAATGTATGACCCCACAGGAGTTTAGCAGATGTGTTAATTGTACCAATACAAAAAGGTTTAAATAAAAATGTTTTATTGATTTTTACAACGTAATACAAAATATAGTTTTATTAGTTATGCCATTTATAGTAATGGTTGTGTATTTATATTATTATTATTCATATCATTAAAATATTAAATAGGTAATGGTCTAGATAACTACACATGGGTGTTGTAGATCTCTGTGGCACGCTCACACACACACACACACACACACACACACACACACACATATACTAACTATCTTTATTCCTTTGGTCTGGGTTGAAGACTAATCTGCAGTTGTCTTCATTGTCCAACACACCATCGTTGTCGTCATCATCATCACATTCGTCTCCCTGCCACGTGAAACATCTACTACTTTAAACAAGACAGCATCTGGTGCCCAGCACAGACAGCAGGCAAGGCTTGGCAAGCAAACAGATGGTTCCATACCATTCCGTCCTTGTCAGTGTCTAGCTGAGAAGAGTTGATGACTGTTGGGCAGTTGTCCTTTGTGTTGTGGTGTCCATCCCCATCGCTGAGCCAGATGACAAGAGGGCAGGTTACCGTAACAACGAAATGTTGAAGAAATGGCATTCAGAGAATCGCTCTACCTGTCAATGTTGTCGTCACATGTGTCCCCTACAAGGTCATCGTCCGTGTCTGACTACAAGAGGAGAAAAACAGTTACCATTGCAGATCTGAGGCTTGTATCCCTAAGTCAGACTCAAGTGTCAACATAAAGGTCCCAAGTCTTTGACATTAGTGTCAAGTCTCCAGTCCACAGAGCAACAAGGGTTCAATGAAACAATATACTAGTGTGAACCTACAACTTACATATATAGGTTCAAATTATTAACTGAATGCGGTTTGTGTGGTGCATTCTGGGTACTGTACCTGATTTGGGTTAGCCATGTCAGGGCAGCTGTCACAAGTGTCGCCCACTCCATCGTTGTCTCTGTCCTTTTGGTCTGGGTTTGGGACACGCTGGCAGTTGTCAAGTATATTCTTCAAGCCTGCAGATGTATATCGTTCAGAAGCGTAACCTCTGTAACATCTGTAAGCAAGCTAACTAGCAGTAAAACAAAGAAGCACGGCAAACCCGGCATATTTTTCTGAAAGCGGTGTCAACTGTGTTTGTGTTAGACAGAGGTGAAATAGTTTCCAGTGACCTGCCGTGGAAAATGCTTTAGGGGTGGGGCTAGACATGAACAAAATGCTTTGGCAATACAGGATAAGACAGTTGAAGGTGCCCAAATTATCAAAAGGCATAATTTTTAGCCAAGTGAACAGACAGGCTCATCAAACACAGTCTAAATAGGAAGTGGCAGACACTGGCATGCATGCACAGTACACACACACACACACACACACACGTTTTTCCAGTGGAAATAATAATGGTGTTCTGAAATGACATTCACAGTTTTCGTAGGATTACTGGTTAATCGTTTCATTTGGAACATTTTAACCTATAACACTTGTTTTCTGCTGGGGTTGTGAAGGGCTTTTATAAAGGCTTGATCTGAGTGTACATCCTGTTTTTCATGAAAACCAATGATCTAACTGGTAAACAATGTGAGTTGGAAAAAATAAGAAAAAGACCAGGAGGATGTTAAAAACAGATAAAGAACTGCTCTGGCTCCCAGAATGAAAACATAGTTTCCATCCTTGAAATCTATGACGAGGCGGTCTAAGGGATATAATGTTTTTCTAGACAGATTCATCTAGACAGTCTGTGACTTGGATAACCCTCTTGATCCTACATTTATTACATCAAAGCATGGATGTATTAAAAGCCCAAATGGTGCAGTAGCTCTCTCTTTAACCCTACAATAAGCCAATAATATTAAAATGGCTATACTGTATCTTCCTTTGACAGGTATTCTCTATCTTCTTCTTCACATACAGTATTTCTTTGAATGCGGCCTCCACACACACACACACACTCACACACCTGTACATACCATCCCCATCTATGTCATCATCACATTCATCTCCCAACCCGTCTGTGTCTGTATCGGCCTGCATAGGGTTTTCAATAGTTTTGCAGTTGTCGCAAGCATCACCATGGAGATCCTGATCACTGTTCCTCTGGTCCTCATTGGGAACCAACCAACAGTTATCCTGGGAGACGAGGAACACATAGGCAGGCCTTAGGAAAACGTGTTTGTCCAGCATGTATAATGGTACCGTGCAGCCAAAGCACTGAGAAACAAACAACTCTGCCTTCAAAGCTTTTACATCATCGTCAAACAGATGAATAAGGAAGTAAGTTATATCGTACTTTTATATTATTAATTCCATCGCTGTCTGCATCATCATCACAGGTGTCACCTAATCCATCCCTGTCTGAGTCCTCTTGGCCCGAATTAGGTACAAACACACAGTTGTCCTGTAAACACCACAGCCTGCATCACACACGGCAGCTGTGCTGATTCTCCAGCCGGATACATGGTGGCTATTGTGAATACCTTGTTACAGTTGTCGTCTCTGCACTTGAGATTGATGTCAGGGTATGAATCAATATCGGTGTCCTTTCCACACATGTAACCGTTACCTGCCCAGCCAACTCCACACTAGCACGCAGACACACAACATAACAAAAAGCAAGTCATCTGCCACATGCATCACCAATAAAACACAGTTCAAAGGTGGTGAATGGCTCAAATACACATTCATGTACGTATAGTTTCAGTTCTCACCGCACAGCTAATGCTGCCGTCTCTCTCAACAACACATTCGGCGTTGGGGTCACAAGGGCTGGGTTGGCCATTTGCACACAGTCTGTGTCCCAGGCAGCCTTTCACCTGGTCCCCAGTGAAACCACTCCTGCATTCACCGCAGTAGAAGGAGCCCTGTAGGGGACGGTACAGTCACGTTTGAAGCTCACGCCTGCTGGTACAGCTATGGGCACAGCATGGGGTGATGGGAACAGTTGGTACAGCCATTCTGCTGCTCTTACCACAGTGTTGTGGCACTCAGAGTTGGGAGTGCAGCCTCCATTATTCAGCAGGCCACTCAAACACTCGTCTATATCCTTACACACCTGGGGAAGAAGGAAGCCGTGTTTGATGGCATTAGAAACCCACGTCTCTGCCCCAGCTCACTGCTTGTGCATCTAAATAAACGGTGCATGTCTTTAACGGGGAGGGGTAGAGAAGGGTCTAGCAACGCTGTGAGGGGCGGAGGAGAGAGAGAAGTGGGCGGGGCTCATGCTCTTCAATCAAAACAACATTGTTAATGTAATTCTGGGTTTAGGCAAAAGGTGGATTGCACAAATAAATTGAGTGTCCCTTAAAATTATAGATTTACAAGAAGGGTATGATTATAACAGTGAAGTGTATTTATTTATTTATATAATGTAAGACAAATTAAGTATGTAAAATTGTTTACAGTTACATTGGTAGTCAAAAGACAATCAGAAATAAATAAATAAACCAAAATTAAATTAAAATATGAAGATAAAGGGTAAATTAACGACACACCTAAATAAAAAAAAGTGTTTCCACGTACAACCCATTTAATGTCAATGTAAATATTATTTACCTGTTTGTGAGACTGAGCATAGGCCACACCCACTCCCGTGAGCTCTGGTCCGGTGTATCCCAGGGGACACCTCTCACAGCGGAACCCAGGAGCGGTGTTCACACAGCCCACACCAGGGAAGCAAGGGTTAAACTTGCACTGCCAAACGCAAAACAGCCAATAACACAGCAAAGATGAGATGCAGGGGACATTGCACGAAAAAACACAAGTGCATACACACCCAATAGTGTACACCTGCACATACTCTACTCTCTCTATCACACACACACGTGCACACACACACACACACACGCACACACACACACACACACACACACACACACACACACACACACACACACACACACACACACACACACACACACACCCACACACACACACACACACACACACACACACACACACACACACACACACACACACACAGCTGCCAGTGCAATGGAGTTCTTCCCACTCGGGACACAAACTCCGTTCTCCCCAGCAGAGAGCAAACGCTCTACAAGACACGCTAAACCCAGTGGGCTCTAGCATGCATTGCCAGGGCATCCTTGAGGTGTCGGAGAGTGAGATCTACACGTCCTGCACCGTGCTACCAGCTGGCCACCGTTACACCAGACTAACCTCGTCAACATCGTCACAGCTCACTCCATCTCCCGTGTATCCGTCGGGACAGGGGGCGCACTGGAACCCCCTCTCAGTCGGGATGCACATGTCCTGCCTGAAACAGGTCCCGGGACCGCATGTTCTCAGACCCTGAGGCTGAGGGCTGAGGTCTTCACCACCTGTGTTGGTCGGGTTGCCCCCAAGACCTGAGCAGGACCCTAATGTTAGCACACAGACTCTACTTGGCAGGTGCTGCTACATGAGGATGTACTGCTGTAGCTTACCACAGGCCAGACACTCCAAGATGGTATTCTTCAGATACGTGGTCTCCCTGATCTTTATTGGTACAGGGCACATGAATGGAACATCCTGTTATCTTGTTAGACAGGGCAAAGCCTCAAAGTGCTCCATTAGTGGCTGAGATGCTTTCAGGATGTTGAAGTAATCTATATGTAATCTAAATAGTCTAAGGTATTATCTGTGTATTAATAAAATATGAATGCTTTATTTATTAAAATGTGGGGCCATGTAGGCCTACATGTTTTGTCTCACACACACACACACACACACACACACACGCACACACGCAGGGTGTCATGGGTCATAATGAGAACTCCTGTGCTACATGGAAAGGAAAGTAATATATTCTTTGTTAATCAAAATGATTATGATGGTTTTGTGCCTTCTCCAATAGCTGAACATGTAACATACCAACACGACTGGCATGAAGCAATAGCTACCTGCTTGTTAAGTAGCTCCTTCATCTCAGACAGCATTTTCTTTAGCTCCAAAATGGATGCTTGGTCTTGTCCTGCCTGGCCTCCATGGATCGCTAAAAGGGACATAACATACTCTGAGACCAGCCTACAGACCAGTCTTCAGCCGTACCTACATGGGAATGTGCAGCATCATGTTGAACACTCAGCCTCTACTGACCTATCAGCTGGCGGCTTTCCCCCTGCTGGTTGTTGCAGTCCTGCAGCGTAGCCACGTTGTCTATGGTGTCCTGTATCACCAGCTTCAAGTCTGTCAGCTCGCCCTGAGAGAGAGACAGCAGAGGGGCGTTCAGTGAAAGGCTGCTTTACAGTGCACACGTTTTGAGCCGTTGTTAGACAAAAAGATGTGCGTCCTTATGGTAGCAGTAGGGAGCAGGCCACTTACGGGGGGAAGGGGGGGGGGACTGTTTGGGGGCAAGATTCCTATTTAGCCTTATTCAGCTATATACTGTATATACCTATTTAGCTATTGACAAAGCAGTAGTAATTGTAAGTCGCTTTGGATAAAGTGTCTGCCCACTGCGGTAAATGTAAATACTTAAACCCTACGTGCTTCTTGTAATTGTATTTACTGTAAGTCATTTTCGAGAAAAGCATCTGGTAAGTTATCTAATTGTAATAGCAAGTCATCGTTCCAGACACTAATCAAGGAATTAGCTGCTACATTAAGTATAATCATGTTTTTGCATTTCTGTTGCTTTGTCTGTGTAGTGTGTGGAAGTCCAGTAATTGTCACCTGTCCATTGTGCTGCAGGGTCCTAAGTGCCACCCTGTTTGGACCTTCCGGCAGGGAGCCAAATGCCACAGGCAGATCATTGACAGTGTGAATCAGACTACAGTCAATGTAGATGTTCAGGCGAGGTGGCCCACCCTGCAGACCGCTGGCATGCAGCATCACATGATGCTCTCTGCCATCTGCCAGGGAGGCGTGGCTAATGCTAGCGGTGCCGAACCTGCCGTCTGTCCGCTGGTAACGCAGTGTGACTGTGGAGACATTTAGAGGGAGGCCCAGTGAGAGAGGAGAACAGGGGTTTAAGGATTAGGGTTGTTTATTATTCAATGGGTTCAATCGTGTGCATGTGTTCTCCAACAGCATACCTACAATTCTAATTCAAACACATGGTGGTGTGACTCTTGTGAGCTGTACATACCCTGTATATACAGTATATATCAAACAATATAATGTATTCACGGGTAATTTAAGACATAACTGAAGAAGTGTTACTTACAGGACGTATAAACGGAATTGGATAATAGCACTACACACACTACTATGGCATCACAGACATTACTCAGTGATTGTCCCAGATCAGTTAGCTGCAGTAACATGCTTCACCCTTGTTGAGTTTGGCCTGCACGCTGAACTCCAGGTACTTGGCGTTGTCCCTGGGGTTGATGATGCTGTACAGAGAGGTGGGACCCTTGTTTTGCAGCCTGAAGGAAGAAAGAAGGAAAGCCTCGTCCCGCCCTTTGTTCTTCAGACTGCCCTGGAGCAGATCTGGCAGGCAGTCTGGAGACTCCAGCAGGTCATAGACTAACACAGGAGAAAGTTATTAGATCCACCATCCAACGGTGTTAAAAGTCACACTCACACCCAACAGATGGACAGCACATAATAAGACAAGAGGATCAGCCAATGAATTGCAAAGGTATGGTAGCTTGCCATACCATATCTATGCCATATAGTTCCTGTACGAGTCAGTGCCCTGTAGTCTGAAATGTTTACAAATGCATGTGTGTGTGTTTGTGTGCGTGCGCGTGTGTGTGCGTGCGTGCGTGTGCATGTGTGTGTGTGTGTCCTTGTGTCCTTTGGTGTTTTATAGAGTGGCAGGCTGGAGTTTCTGAAATGACTGAAAAGACCTGTTTCCATTGGAACAAAACAACACACAAATGCACGCACACACACACACACACACACACACACACACACACACACACACACACACACGTACTGTACATATATATACACACATATATATATATGTATGAAAGTATATGTACAACAAATTAGAATCTCAATGGGTAGAACAAAGAGACACAAGAGTCAATGGAAAAAAAAATGTGCATAGATTTCAGAACCATAAAAGACAGCAGTCCTCTAAAAACAACCAGTACTATTTGGGTCAGACGGCTAGGAGATTCTCCAACATGCTTGCCAAGGAAAATGTTTTGAATATCTGTGATCAGATTCAAAGAACAGTAATATCTTGACAAGATATGCCTGGCATGTCAGATGACAAATACGTATGCACTAAAGAATGGTTCATGTTGACATGGTTGCAATTCTATAGAGAACTGTCCTGTAGCAGAATAGGACAGAGTATGAGTTCAATGATGGATGTCTGCAGTACTCACCGATGCCTTGAGCTCCTACACTCAGAGATAGTTGTTGCACTGCCAGGCAAAGGACCAACACGCTGGCCCACAGACCCATCATACAATGTAAAGATCCACTGGTCCTAAACAGTTCCTTCATGCAATTTGAGAGACATCTGAAGAAGGCATCAAATTCCAAATGGGAAAATAAACACAGTACCTTAAAGTCTTATACGTTTGCTCATATGCACAGAAGAATGGGCTAGATTTTAGCTTGAGATGCTGAAGTAATATTCCAACAGAGGTGAGGTGATTTCTAGACCACAGGCAGGGTTTTAAAGCTGAAGGGGAGTGTCTTGGTGGCATGGTCCATGAATTGGGCTATTTTAATGGGGAGCAGGAGGGTCCCTTTGCTACCGTGCAGAATTTTCTAGAATTCTGTGAATGTAGCATTACTTTACAATTAGAGTTGAAATTATAGGGCTGACGAAAGACTATGCTTGCAAATCCAAGTAAAAACCTGTTAATAT
>JAODTR010000004.1:1045110-1056144 GCA_025399935.1 Amblyopsis rosae | reverse complement strand
CTGAGGGGGTTTCCTTCCCAAGTTCACAAGGGTGAGATGGGTGATACCAATACTAGACTTTTGGAGGGGGGTCATCCGCTAATTCCCAGACCAACATATATTCTACAGTATATGGCCATCAAAAGATGTGGCAAGTGGAAACCCACACCACACATACATACACATACACCAACATGAGAATGATATGCTCATATGCAGGTGGACACTTATAAGAGTAAATACTTGAAACTGTCATGTTGAATGCCTGATTAGAAGAGCGTGATAAACACAAATGAGAGAGTTTTGGGATAACGTCATTATGTAAACATTGTAGCCGTATACAATTTTCAGTTTGTGTAGGGTGTTCAACAACCCTGCTTACCGTAGAGTCCTTCTGTAGTCTGGGAATCGGACATGCTTGAACATCGGATGAAGGGATCGAAGACAGACACTGGCGAGGAGGAGCAGGTGAAATGCTTATTTCTTTCTGCCCTGTTCTGTTGGTCCAGGACACTGGTCAGCGACGGAGCGCGGATCCGCCACCCTCCCCTTATGTTCCCTCCCCACGTGCGCATAGACAAACAAAATAGAGATCAACAAAACACAATAAAGCTCTAGGGTTAATATTCACAGCAGCAATTCAACAATTATAAACCCGGTTCTGGTAGGCTACAAGCCTACAATGAAACTCTGCGCTATAACTTGAATAATATGAGCTAAATTAACGAGGGTCACTTTAATTACATTAAATGAGACGATGTGGGAAAATACTCTATTCTGATTGGCCATAGCCTGTACAAGTAAGTACTGTAGGCTACGTGTGTGGCGTGCGCAGAACATCCTAATAACTTTAGGCCTAGTTGTTTGTCTGCGTGACACTAAATTAATGGTGTTATTATCAGCCTGAACATTTATCTTTATGTATGGTTCCTGCAGCATTCAAATTATAGCTGTGACATTAGAACTGCAGACCGTGCGTATGTAACGGTGGCCAGCAAGTAGCTATGCGGTGTTAATCCTCACTCTCCTACAGGCCATGGCCTATGGGTTTTTGGTCTGCCTTGTAGGAGCGTCTGCTCTCTGCGTGGGAGATTGAGGTTCGATTCCCCGAGGGGGAGGGACGATCTCTGTCACACGTAAAAATCAGTTATAATTAGGCTATTTTATTAGTTATCATTATTGTTTTTGACAGATTGCCATGACTACATTATCCATCTCTTTTTGGTATTAATATTATTTTACGGGTTTCATTCACAAAATCTAGGCTAATTGAAATTGAGAAAAGCATTTAAAATTTAAAGCAATATAATACCGATGCAGAATGACACTTCAAAGACTGCAGCACCACCTGGTGGATAGAGTTGTGATTGCGTGAAGTCTCCAATTCAGTGTCGTCATCGGTCGTTCATATTGGTTGTACATGACTGATCTTTGAAACTGTAATATTTGACCTTTAGTTTTTTAGTCTCTTTTTCTTTTCTTTATTTTGCTGATACAGCACGTGGTCATTACTCACAAGTAAATTGACCAAATTCTAGTTATGCAATAACCTTCATTGCCTCAGTGCTTTCTGCTCCATGGTCGTTTTTAGCATCATTAGGCATGAACAAAATCCAAAATCTACTTTCATATAGTGTATTTCCTTGTCCATTTTAAATATTTCTTTACATTTCTCATCTGACCTCCAGCCTTGCGTCCAGATAGGAGGACAGTCAAAGACATTCATTACTCAGCCCAGAAACAAAACAAGAAAAAGTTAGCTCATTCATCAAAAGAACTTGACAATGTTCTGGTTTAGCGGAGATCAGAGAAGATGCCAGATGGTCTGGGGTCCAAATTACTGTCTGTCCTGCTCATCCATCATGTTTTGCACCATAATATAGCAAAATATTAAAACCTTTTCAGGTAATGGCCAAGGTTAGATCTTGCCATTAGACATGTCCTTACAAGCTAGCATTAGGCTATGATTGATGTCTTGATCTGAATGTGCATTAATGGACCTGCTTAAAATTCACTTTTTGTAGCTGTGCAGACATAGATGCTGATTAATTGAGTGACAATAAAATTTTACTGTTCCTTGGTGGCTACCTGAAAACAGGATCTTGATTGGTTGTATGCAATGATCAAATGTGTGTGATATCTAATAATTATAGTTCCTGGTTTAAACCCTAGAGGGCAGCGATTGAGTCGATTGAGGACAGGCTGTCAAACTGTTGAAAATATCCCCATATCTGGAGGACAAATGCTATAAGGGAACCATTAAAATTCACCCATTCATCCCCGAGGTATTGATATCGCTATAAAGTATAAATTGGTAGCACTATATGCAATGTTTTTTTTTTTGGGTGCTATTTATGCATCTTAAATATTTCTGGGAAATGTTTAAGGATCCATTTCTTAAAATGTCATTATCTACAGATGATACATTATTTGTATATTGGTGGCTTTGAAAGATTTAAAGGGCCATTCAATAGACTGAACAGACCTGTCTTTGCCTACAATGTTGAAAGATGCCAAACATTTAGTTAAGATGTTATATAATGGCGTGGAGTGATGCTAGTGAGTTGAGACAAGTTGTGGCATGGGAGTTTTTTGCATAGTGACTTGATGAGTCTCAAGTCTCAGAACCATCCAAATGTCATTGTTCAAGTGTCTATTTTCAACCTCTATGGCAACATGAAGACAGGATTTACACAGAAAATCAATGACACCAATTTAAATGTATTGTCAAGATCACAACAACAAAACATGTTTTTCACTATTAGAATGAAATACAGGTATATGAATTGAGAATATGATCACTTATTGGCAGCTGAAAAAACATGTTTCAGAGGTCTCTAAAGACATGGCAGTTAACAAATGCTTTAATGATCATCTTGGTGATCAGCTAGAAGCATAGAATCAAAGACCTGTTCAATATTCAAACTGCTGACCAGCTGTTTGAATTCTTTCACAACCCAACCCCCATATCCATCTCTCTGTTTAAATTCTGAATGAGAACATTCGGTTTTTATACTTGTGGAAATTACATCTGATAAAACTAGAAATAATTTGAGAGATAAAGGTTGTTATATGGGTGCAGATATACTGATAAATTCAGAGGAGAGATTAAATAAACAATAAACAAGTAATCAAATATTCCAAAATTAGGTTATTCGTTTTCCAAACAGGGTGGTTTGTATGTAGCCTATGGGTTAATTTACTATAAACCACAATAGCATACAATACAGTATATGCCTTTACTGTAGGCTAACATAAAAATATATGAACATATTAAACAGCCACGGTCACTAAACATGGAAGTCGAATACGAAAAGCCAAAACTAAATGCATTTTTTGGAGTGGTCCCAGCCAGTCTAAACCCACACCTTAAAACCAATTGTATTCCAGGCACGCTTTACATTTCTGAGATACAGTATAGCTATAGGGGGGCTTTGTCTGCTAACCAGCTGGAGCAACTCATGCAACTCTGCATGATGTGGCTACCGTTCAACACTAGGAGACAAATGGGTCCAATCAATTGGTTCTAGTAAATAGGCATGCAAGGAAATACCTTCCCATAGTGCTTTCATTTGAGAAACATGCCTTATACGGGGGAAGAAATGTGGTTCGTAATTGTGCAGTATAATTTTACATGAATGCAGCACCGGGGATGCACGGTATAAGAAAAAACCCATCGGAGGCCGCATCCAAGGCTACGTAATTTTTTCAATCATCATCTGTTATAAAGCGTGAGTGCATTTTCTTTTATAATGCAACAAAATTGAGTGTAACAGAAACACGGCAGTATCAAGGCCGTTAAACCTGCGGGCTATGTGGCGCTGATTCAGAGGGCCATTGTCCATGTGTCTCTATTATGCTGCCGGCCACGGTTGGCTGGCCCTGCCCCCGCTCATATGGGAGATATCTGTAGAATAATTCTACCTGTCTGTTCCTATCTCGCTCGCCCTCTCTCTCTCTCCCTCTCCCCCTCCCTCCTCGGGGCTCCCCCCCTCTCTTTGTGACCTTTCTCCAGCCCACTCCGGCTGACCTTGGCATCCCATCACTTTATTCCCACTTCTCACTACAGCCCCCCCCACACACACACACACACACAAACCAGCACACCCACACACCCACACACACACAGATGCACACAACCACAACCCTTTAATTTCCACCCCCCTAGTGACGGCTTGGTCCCTCTCACCTGCCTCTCTCTCTCACTCTCTCTCTCTCTCTCTCTCTCTCGCTCTCTGCAGCTGTACATACTCTGCTTTTTAATTAGACACTCACTAGCTCCACCTTCCTGCTCTCTCTCTCTCTCTCTCTCTTCCCCATGGATGTCTCCTCATCCCTTACTGATTACTCCTCCCCCCTATCCCCCTCTCTCTCCTCTCCCTCCCCCGCCTCGGTGGCTGTGAGGAGGATGCAGGAATTGCATGATGACAGAGGGGATGAGAGGAGGTCACAGCGAGATAGAGATAGAGAGAGAGAGAGAGAGAGAGAGAGAGAGAGAGAGAGAGAGAGGGGCGGTGGGGGAGTAAAAGCGCGCTGAGTACGAGCATCTGAAGGGATAAACTACCCCCCCCCCCCCGAGTCATGCAGCGCGCTCCGGCGACCCCCCCTCTTTTTACTCACAAACATTCTACTGTCCGCGTGCGCACACAGATAGAGAGGGGCTGCCCATCGCCTGGCGACAGAGATGAAGAGGTCCCCACTTGAGGCTACGGCTCCGCAGAGAGGAGCGCAGGGCGCATAAAGACACAGCCGGAGAAGAGGAGAAGAGGGGGGGAGGAAGAGAGTGTGCGAGAGAGGGACAATTAGAGAGAGGGAGAGATAGAGTGAGAGATAGTGTTGTTGGGGGATGGAGGGAGGGGGTGCAGATGGACTCCAGAGTGAAGCCCATTGAGCAGCAGTGGCAGAGCACGAGCGGGATGGAAGAATTGGAAGAGACGTGAAGAAAGAGCACGAGGAGCGCACGTGTGTGTGAAGAACAGAGGCAGGGAAAGGGACAGAATGAGACGAGGTACGTATATATAGCCGGCTATGACGGCTTCTGCTGGAATGACATTTCTATTAAACGGGTTATTCTCACCACATGGGCGAAAGAGGCAATACAGTGTAAACAGATTGCTTTTAATGTAGCAAATTAGTGTTTTGCTTTGAGCTTTGTTTCGTTCCTGGCATGTGCGAGCGTGCTTGCGTGCATATACAGTGCTATTTGTGACGGACGTAGTATCGGTGTGTGTGTGTGTGTGTATGTGTGTGTGCGTGCGTGCGTGTGTGTCTATGTTTGCACTATTGTGGGGAGGAGGGGTGGCTACGGTGTGTTTGAGTGAAAGTCCACGTGAGATTGGACTGTTTGGAGATGTTGGGAGATTTCTTGGAGTTATTCTTCGAGATTTAAGCGGTTTATGCTTTAAGGAAGGGGTGGCGGGGGGGCGCATCTTAGACCCACTGTCAGTGATGTAGCTTAGATGGTGGCTGAAGAGCATATTTTTCACGAGGAAGATTGCGTATTGGTGGGGGTTTGGGGAGTGGGGGACGAGAAAGTTTCTGGAGGAGGAGGCAGTGAGGAAATTCCTTGTACTTATTATATTCCTTAAAATGTAACATGTTCCTCTGAAATAATAACATATAAACAAACATATATATATATATATATATAGCCTAATAGAATAGGCTCTTACATAAGAGTGTATTATTCCCACTTTATTTTATGAGAACTATATTGTCACTGTGCAAGGATAAACTTTATTACTGTAAATCAGGAATGCATGTCAATTGTTATATTCTTACACACACACACACACACACACACACACACACACACGCACACACTCAGAGAAAATGCCACATCTTGTCTGTCATTTCTCAGACCCCCTTCCTCCCCCCTCCCCAACACGCTCGCTGCGTCTTCTCGTAGTCCTCGGTCTACTTCACCTCATCCCTGTGCATTTCAGGGCATCAATTTCAGGCTTCCTGCCAGAACTGTGACCTTGCTCTCCCCTACTCTGTCATCCTACTTTCCTCTACCCCATTTACAGGTCTTCAGCTATAGCGCTTTATTCGCTTATCTTTTATCATCCCGACGCCATCACAGCTTCCCTCCCTTCCCTATCACTGTGCTCTGACTATATGTATCTGATCTTATTCATTTCACAGTGGCACACGTTGTCCGATAGTTTTTCTGTCCACCGGACAGGTGCCTTGTCGGACTCGGGAGTCGTCAGGGCTTCCTCTAGCTGACACTGTGATGTGTTTTTGGGACATTTGGCTGGACAGCAACACTGCAGCATGAAAAGCCTGACAGTAACACACCTTTGGGGAGCACACATGGACTTAGCCTATAGTGTGTGTTTGTGTGTGCGTGTGTGTGTGTGTACGTGTGTGTGTGTGCGTGTGCGTGCGTGTGTACGTGCAAAACACTGTGTGCTGTGTTCAGCTCACAGGGTGAACAGAGAGCATCTGCACTGTGCCTTAGTAGCACTCTAATACTGGTTGACCCATTAGGAAGTTGTTCGCAGCTCACCCCCGGGGGGTCACAGACAAGCTATGAACAACTTATTTTAACAGCACAGCATACAGTTATAGTGTACAGTAATAAGCATAGCATACCGTAGTAGTATAACATACTGTTCAGCAATAGCGTAGCATAAACAGAAATAGAATAACGTACAGTAATAGCGTAAAATATCAACAACCACAAACAACACTGAAAAAAGCCCATGCATATTCTATTAAAGACAACCTTATTTGCTTTTTAAGAAACAATAACAGAGGTGCAAGCTTGAGAGTACAATCCCTGAAAAACATCTCACACCCTTGCAGGTTCCATCTCCCCCTAGTTTGAGGACCACTGCTCATCCCAAATGTGTAGAGAAAGCCCTCTGCAGAGATACCAGTATATTAAATACGTTCCCCAGACAAATATCAAATAGAATGTAGCATCTAGTGAACAGCGTTGTTGTTTGAAATCATTTTCAGATGAGCGATGAATCATTTCTGCCACTTGATAAAGGTACAGTCCCACTGAGTCCTACGATAATGGAGTCAGCAATAAATGAAGTGCCTTAGCAAGTTAACATTGCATATGTGCTTATGCACAAGCTCAGACGCGCTAATAATGCATTTGCTTCAGTGAGGTTGAAATATGCTGTTGCATTACAAGGGCTGACAAGAACCAAATGGGATACACAGTCATGAACACACAAAACTGAATTTGCATGTTGTTTCCGTTAACACAACTATCTGTAGGGAATTACAATAATTGTGTTCACCGACATCGTGTTCCCTTGCAGCTATAATGAATTTAAAGTGATATTGTTTGAAGTGTGCAAAAACAAGTTGAGACAAGTATGAACCATGGAAATATTTCTGCTTGGAGAAAAGTAGCAAAATGCACCTCCATGTATTCTTTGGCAATGCGAAGGTGTGCTGATGAAGGTTAATGGCAGGGTAACATCCTGTGGCCCTGGCAATCAGAAAGTCTGTATCTGCAGCTATAGTGCCTGGAGTTGTGCTCAGGCCTGCCTGCTCAGCCTATCGCAAATAATGTGCTTCTCACAGTCAAGCTAAGGCACTGCACGATGTTTACTTGACGCCACTGTGCACGTCTATAATGGATGTGTGTGGTATTGCTTACAGCCTATAGGCATTACACCTAACATATTTTTCCAAACTGCACTATGTTTTTTGTGCATTATGTGTGTATGTGTGTGTGTGTGCATGAGTTTTTGTGACTTTATGCAAGATTGATGAGCCCGTAGCTTTTGGAAGTGGTTCATGAGAATAGAATAGAATGCTCATCTAATATGCTAGAGATGCTAAAGAATTTGGCCCTTCGTGTAGTTTGGATCAGTCATTGGCGCTGAGGCTCGTTTGCTCTGTGAGCCGAATGTGTTGTAAATCTCTGTGGCGGTGCCAGTCGTTCTCTTCTTCTGGCTCCCATAGCGGCTAATAATTGATCATATACTGTATCGTGCCTCTCCAGTTCCTCTCCAGTTCCTCCCTAAATGCCCTGATGTGTTGAAGCTCTTTATTTGGCAATTCGCTGAACCCGTGACCCGACATTTTCTTCCCTGCCAGGGCTGCCTCTGCCTGCCTGTCACATATCTGAGATTAGGAGACAGCAAGACGTGGCTTTTTATTTAATTACAGATGCAATAGATGTTTGCTACCAGCTATCAGGTGTCAAAGAATCCCCAAATAGAACCGCTGTCTTCTTTTCTTGTTTCTTTTAATGAGTATGTATAGTCCCATTCACCTGACGCGGAAGTACTGTACGTGTCTATGCATGCGTCTGGAGCCGCCACTAGCTCAGCCCTCCTCTGAAGAAGTGTTATTGTCACCGGCGGACCTTCCTCAGTCCCTGAGAGGTTGAAGCTCAGTGTATTATTAGACGAGTGCAAACAGTCACCATGGTTTCCTGTCTTTTCTGATGTATCAGATTTGTTTCTTGGTGTCAGTGCGACTTAGCACCGGGAGATCAGATATGACCTTAGCGTCACAAATTACACACACACACACACACACAGAAAAGCAGTGTATGTGTGTGTGTATGTGTGCGTGTGGGTGCAGTGTAGTCTACCATGGTTGGAGCAGATAAATCTTAAATAATAACCAAAGAGAGTTATTACCCTCGCTGACATTATTCCGCTCCACACCCTCCTGCCGCCCGGTGATTTATCTCCGGCGTGCCAATAACGTTCAACATGGAAATGTCACATGGAGGAAAGGGCTTGCCTCAGCCACAACAGTGAGACCGGCATTAAGAGGATCTGGATTCATTAAACTGTCGCTGTAAATTCTGATCTTAGGGTAGTTTGCAGACCGAGGTGGACGAGATCTGTGAGAGAGATGGAGTGTGTGTGTGTGTGTGTGTGTGTGTGTGTGTGTGTGTGTGCGTGTGCTCGTGTGTGTGTGGTGATTGGGTAGTAGGTTGGAAGTGGAGGCAAAGCTGGTGTGGCTCTAGAGAGGAAGGATGAAATATGTGAATGACATGGAGTGAAAGGGATAAAAAGGCAAGCAGCCCAATAGATGGACATTTAAAGACAGAGAGCAGGTGGAATTGGGCTGACATCCCACCAGCATTAGGCTAATGGAACATGAGGAACAGCCTGTCAGGGTGATGCTTGAATGCAGAGAATTTCTTTTTTTTTTTTTACGAAATGAAATATGATTTGGGTTGAGGAGTAGAGAAGAGTGCATTTCAAGGGGGAGACTTTCTCGAGATAAATGCTGAGGTACACGGGTAGTATGGATGAAAGCGGGTCAGCAAGATGAAATTCGACTCACGGTCACTTGTTTATCCACCAATCCGTCTGATTCCGTCACGTGCGATTGTGAACCATTAGCCTGTCTGATTGGACCTTCTCTGTGACTCACAGCTAAGCAGCTCATCTGTCTATGCTGCAGTAATAAGAAAGTGAAATTAGCAGGAATCCTGTGTTTGTTTCAAAATCCACTAATACATGTGAACCGATATGGTATACCCCACCACCCCACTTCCTCCACAAATGCACCTACACACATCCCACTCTCGGCTGTAACTTAAATCACAATTAATTCTAATAATCCGGTTTTATTATTATTTTTTTTTTTAAGGTTGATGGCGGGGGTGTAACTGTGACAGAGATGCTCCTCCTCGCAGAGAAAGAGGCAGAAAGAGAGCAAGAGAAAGCGAGTGCAAACAGCAGAGATAAATAAAAGTGGCAGCCCCCCTGGATATCTCTCTCCCTAAATAACCTGGGAGCAGCGAAGGAGTCACTAATTACCCCTCCCACTGCTGAAGAGACAGAGAGAGAGCACAGCAGGTTTTTAATACAGGCACGCTCACGCACACACACACGCACGCACGCGCACGCACACACACACAGAATTGTCTCCGGACTGCCAGTGTCAGAGGCTATCAGCGAGAGCTAACAAGCCTGCAGATTAGAGATCCATGCATCATCCGAGGTTGAGTGGCAGCGGCGCAGACAGAATCAGACGACACTCGAAACAGCATGGCGGACGAAGGCTGTCACACGCTGATCACATGAATCAGGACCAACGTCAGACTGAGTAGACACAGACCTGGGCCGGATGCGGCCCTTTGAGACATTGTACCCGGCCCCCGCGGTACATCAAACATTTGAAACATTTTAAAAATAATAATACAACATAAAATTACTTGATGAGCTCTGCAGAATGTAATTTTATTTACTGCTGCATAAAATAGTTAAAGTTAACTTACGTTTGATTATGAAAATGGTGTTCATAGGAATAGCCTCTATATGCATAAAAATGCAAGTTAACAAAGTTAGCTATTTTTTGTTGTATTTTTAAATGGTTTAGCGTGTTGGTTAAAAAAGTATTGTGGCCCCCAAGTGAAAATAATTGCCCACCCCTGGACTAGACACCGACTTTGTTAGACAGAATGACAGAATGACTACAGAATGACAGATGTACTTCAGGAGAGAAGGATAAGACAACAGCTGTATTTATACATTTGGTTGAAAATACTGCACCTCTCCTGAATCTAACACAAACCCTCAAATACAAGACCTGTATTATATTCCATATTTAGTAGCTCCACTAATGATGTTTGTGATCTGGTAATAGCAGGTAATGCACATGGCAACATACACAGTGGGAAAACAGTGATCTTTGCCATAAAACAAGCAAGACAAGACCATCTCACCATCTCCGCCAAATGGTACCATTGATCTTTCATTTCTGCGTACATTTTCAACTTGTTTTGGATTTGGCTAATGAATGCTAATACAGTCGGTTGTTCCCCTTTGTCTGTTGCTCTCTTGCCACCCACCATCTCTTTCATTATTTCTCTCAAGTAGGTACAGTACAGTACGGTACCTCCTCCCCCTCTGTTCCCTACGTTGACCCTGCTCTTACTCATTATGTGCAACAACAAAAAAAAACAGTCTATCTAGTACCTTCCTCATGATTGCGGGGCGGTGACATTACCTTTCACAGGGAAACACAATAACACAGTCATATTCTTTATGTTTACTGGTCGAGGATTCAGTATTGGAGGTTCTGGGAGGTGTGTCGTGGATTGGGTTATTTAGT
>JAODTR010000004.1:1019681-1045010 GCA_025399935.1 Amblyopsis rosae | reverse complement strand
GGGAGTGTAGTATACTAAGATGTGTATATATATATATAAATAAAAGAAATGTTAAAATCATAAAACAGAAGGCAGGTTATCAAAGACATGTGTTTCACTGGTTCTAATCAGGCAGTGAGGATTAACTGGTGGGACATACCGCTCTGGGCCACTGCTGTCAGGGACTGATACACTGGCATTGTACTGCATGGGCCGTGGTGATGGTGGTGGTGGTGGTTGTGGTGGAGGAAGTTGGCAATGGGCAGGGGCATTCAATCACAAGATGTCAAGTTAGGCGCCCGTTTGGGGAGGGGCACGGTTTATGGGCGGGGCCAACCGAAGTGTCAGTTGGGCGGGCGGTCAGGGGCGGGCGGAGGTTGGGCCAACGTCAAGGTGGGCAACGCAGGAGGGGCATGTCGATCCAGTACATGGGCAACGGAGGTACGTGGCCAAAAATAACAATACACAAAAGTAAAAGGAGAAGGGAAGAGGGGGAGAAGGAATACATTTTAATTGAATACAGGCTATACTCAATCACTCTACTTTGTCCGCCAAAAAAAAGAAAATATATTTTTTTAATTAAATAAAAAGGGGGAGAAAAAAAACACGTTTTGAGAAAATTAGTTCCAGAATGTAGTGAGAGCATGGCCTGGTCGGTCTTAAACAGCCTGTAGTGCTTCAGTGGTACACATTAGCACTGCTCATTCAGGTGTTGACAGGTCACAACTGAGAGACCCACTACTGATGTCACAGCCGTAGACTGGGGTCAACCAGTAGGAGAGCATAAACCAAAATAACTCTACATGATCTAGCCAACGACATCTTTATCTCCGTTATCATTCGGATATGTATTTGGCAAGAGTCTGGCGATATGATACATATCACCATACATGGGCTACAGTTCAATAGATTGCGATACTGTAAGCAAGGCGATATATTGATTTTAATTTATAGCATAGCAACGATAATGTGTGGTGCCGCTGAAGAAATAACAGGGACTGCAGATGGAAATTTGTTTAAAGCTAAATCTGATAACGAGCAGGTTTCCTCTCTTTTAAGGGTAATGTAGTTTGTACATGGTCCTTTTCACAAATAAATTGGAGTAAAGAAAAATAAAAGGTAGTATTTCAAAGAATCGATACAGTACCGAGCAATGTAATATCGCAATATTTGGGTGTATCGATATTTTCTTACACCCTAGTAGTTATCATTAGCAGACATGTAGTTCTACCAACGTAGCAAGTTCATATTAAAAGGAAAATCAGGTTTTAATCCTCAACAACCTGGGACATTTTGTATAGAAATGAAAGCAATAATTGTTACTTGTGGGTGGGGTTTTAGATCTTAATTTATTTACAGTTACCAGGAATTTCTTTAAAAGTTGATTTGGATTCAATTAAATAAAACCTTTGAAAGGTTATTGGACATTTAGAGAGCTGTATGTGCTTCTTTAAGACATACAACGCTGACCGAATCGGTCTAGTGTCTTTCCCCTCAGAGAAGGACCAGAGGCATTTTATTTGTTTACTCACATCAGTGCGTAGGGCTTTTATGTTCTTTCCAGCCTTTCCGATAACAGCACCTGCATTCTGTGTGAAAACATATTCCCGTTGCATGAAATTCATTCAGCAAACGTATGGCCGAGCACAGGTATCAAGGCAAGCTGCGTTCCTTGTGATATGGCTGTGTGTTGCGAACGCTGCTTTACTTTGCTCTGAAGAAGCACACGCAGGTCCACCATTTCGTCCGTGTTACGAGAGCGCTTGAAGGCCTGCTCTTCTTCCATATCCTCAGCAGGCCGCTTACCTGATGGAACAGGTATCCTTATCATCATATGTCTCATTTATATGTAATATTTCATGCCAAGTGTCTACCGTCAACATGCAATGTACGGTGGGAATATTTTCCATCTTCATGACTTTACACAATGCTGCCACCACATTCTAAGGAAATAGAGTCTACAATAAAAAGAGCCGTCTAAATTATAGTAGCCTTAGCTACGTTGTTACGGTATACATTGAGAAATCAATTTGAGTCATTTGTCATCTGCAAGCTGGCAGGTATCCAGCCCCTACCATACGCCCTTAGTTCCTGGATGGAGACGCGAGCAGATCTGCTCAGTGCAACCAAAACAGCAGTGTCTTGGACAGGAGTACCCCAGCACCACCTGACTTGCCCATGTGCCATGTAGTATCAGGCCAGAATTTGTATTTATTTCATTCAAGTTTGAAAATACCAAGCTGGTAAAGACTGGCTTTACATGAAAGAACGGTCTATATTAACAATAGTGGGCCGCTAAGCACGTAACCGCATTATAGTTCAATGTTTTTCTCAAGCGGTTCATAAACTGGGAACCATCTTACCATTAGTGTCTGTATTGCTGAATGTAGTCTCGTCTTCCTGCTGTTCAATTTCTGCCTCCATTGTCTGTGCCAGCAGTGGAATGCAAACACTCTCCTCTCCCTGGATCTACAGGGAGAAGGGAAATAGCAGACTAGTTTAGTGGTCTTGGTGTTGGGTCTCCCAGCAAGAGGGTTCTAGGTTCGAGTCCCAGAGTTGTCCCTACTAAGCATCCATTAGCAAGATGCCTAACCCACAACAGTTAATTGTACATTAATACAAAGCATGTGCTAAATCTGAGGTCTTCAACCCTGGTCCTCCTGGGAACCCCTGCCAGGCATGTTTCAGATGTCTCCCTGCTCCAACACACCTGATTCTAATGAATGGGTCGCCATCTAACTCTGCAGAAGCCTGATGATAACCCATGTGAATCAAGTTGAAGACCTCTGTGCTAAATTACATAATCGAAAACAAGTTTCATGAATATAGTGCAAAAACGGTAACTGTTGTCTGACAAGCCATTTCAGGTTTTGTACAAAAAGATACACCAGCGAGAACAACAAAACACGGTGGTCATAAGAATGTTATACTACTGTTCTACGTTTGCCTATTTCAAGGGACATGGGGGACGTACTTTGAGTATCGGTCCCCAGTTTGTACACGTCCACTGAACTAGAGTTCATACATGATTGGATTTATCTGTCATACAGCGCTAGGCCTGGCTACGATACTTTACTGTAGTGTATATAAAACAGTTAAATGCGCTTAGCACCGTACCGTACACGTACAGTCGACCGTGGATAATATCGTACAACTGTCCAAAACACAAATAAAAAATGTACGGTATAGCCCAGATCGAATATAATTCGTAATAAAATATAAATGCTCGTTAGCTGCACTCGCAGATATGCTAACTAGCTCGTTTCTCCGTTAGCCTGTTTCGCGAGGCGTGTCTACTTGTACACGTTGCGACGCTTGATTAGTGCCAAATAACCGCGGCGCTATTCAGCAATTGTGTCTGTTTAGTATGAAATATGGGTCATTAAATATTTGGCTATTCTGGGCTAACAACAACACTTGCAAACACAAACCTGCAGCAACCGGAGTTCTCACTATGTCCACTAGCATGTACGGTAGTTCGCTCGCTGCAGAGGTTAGTTCGATTCATAAACGTGGTTTGCCTCTTCAGGTTCCTTTGCATTACGGCACTACGTCCGGGTGAGTTCAAAGACGTGCGCACACACTGAGGAAATCGAACATACCCACATATAACACTGGTCCGCATTTTCTGATTGGAGAGGACTCGCCCCAAATAGTCATTGTTATTGGATAGACTGCCACTAACGTCTGGCAGTAGCAAATCGATCATTCAAGTAGACTACTGTATGTTTACAGTCTATGGTTACATTGCCTGATTTCTGACTGTAGTTGGCCTGTATCGTAGGATAAGGGAAATATAGGCTGCTTACTGGATGTATACTGTACCGTACCGGTACTGTAGCCTAATCATACAAGATTCATAATGATTCATAATCGATTTGGATATACTGAATGCAGTGCACATAATTATTTATTTTCGTTAATCATATGGCAACATTGTTGTGCATTTGATTTCTAGTTTAGGCAAATTTGTAAACACATTTGTAAAAATACTTTACAAATAGGGTAGTCTACCACTACTAGGCGTATGACTAAATAATGTTTATTAAGGCGCCTCTCTCCTTTGTCCCATATGTTGCACGTGCTCCTTCAGATATAGCCAGGCAAGGATCTATTGTGAAATAAAGAGCTCTCATCCTTCTGTAGTCTGAGGTTACCATGGAGACAGATATAATTCAGTTCTTGATGTTTCTCATAGAAATGCCTGCGTACATGTTTTCATCTGCATCCATAGCGACACTTGACATTGTCCATGCTATTTGTAAAACGCGAGTCACCATAGCGACACTATAACCACACAGGCTATCAAAGATCATGTGCCCTTTCTTGCATAAAATGCACCGTACCCCAATAATATTCCAAATATAAATGGATTTTTGTAATTTCAAAGCATATAGGCTATGTATTTATAGCCTATTCCTTCACACAATCTAAAACAATAGCAACATTTTATTATGAATGTATGAACAATGGAATGAAAGCATATTACAATGGATACAATTTGCTGCAATACTTTTTCAAATATCTTAACATGTTTTTGTACTATTATAATATTCTCATTTACAGACACGCACAAACGCACTACCGCACAGACACATCATGTGGGCGCGCACAAACACACCGACCAATGGACCCCATTTGGATCTAGCCTACTGTAGGTAATTATTTTTTCCTAGACTCAACCCCCTCTTGTGCGTCAACCGTAGCCTACGTCACCCTATAGGTTATAGCCACCCGTAAATACAATGGAGATGTTGAAAAGGCGCAACGAATGTCTTTAGAGTACAGTAAATAAGATAGACCTACATCATAAGACAATACTGTAAAATATCCGTAACCTATCCATTTTGGCCAATAGGCTGCTTACTATGTCAATCTTAGGTTAGGTGTTTAAGCCTATAAGCCTATATGATATGGCTTCAATTGTTTTCAGTGGGGTAGAAGTGGGGGCCAGGGGTGACCATAGAGAGCCAAGATCACATCCTCATTATGGGACCTAAGTTCGGAAAAAATCTGTATTCAACAGGGAGAATACAATAATTTTTACATCCTGTTTGCTTTTTGACACAAAGTACACATATCATGTTTGGCTATTTAAAAGAAAATTCTTATAGTCAATAAGTCTCAGTTTGTTGTGCATTTGTTGAAGTATAAGACTGAAAATATGTAATTAGTAAGACTACTTTTAAACTTAATAACCATAAGACAGAAGTGACATCGGCAATATCCACCCATCACAATCGCGGGCCATCCCACTGGCCCCCCTCACAAGTCACATAGCATAGCCTACTAGCCTATATAGCCTAATATGCCTAAAATTCAGTCCATGTAGCCAATATCTTCATAATTCATGTGTAAGAAAATAACATGCTTTCTGCAATATTTTCGCCTGCATGACTCTCAGGCCAATGCATTGAAAACATAGTTCACATGATCAAGTGTTTGCCATCTTCATAGTAACCTAGTCACAAATGTTTTTCGCTGAGACATTTATCATCAAAGATAACTCCAAACACGGGGATAAGCAACACCCTGTTGTGCTCAATAGTAGTCGGCTGTCTCCTTCTCCTACCAGTCTTTCATTTGGTGAGCGTGTGGCCCAATGTCAGCTTTGGTTTAATCAAGTGAGCAGTAGGAAACACTGTGGTCATGCTCAACTTGCTTTCCATGAACGGTCATGTAGGCCCCGCATAGCCAACAACAAATAGCATCATAGGCCTAATAGAATGTAATACTTCCATAGGCATATATATGCCACATTACCATATGTTACGTTGCTATAGTAGTCTACAGTATATGTAGCTAGTCATTGCAATCACACAGTAATAACACTTATGTTATCCATCAAGGCAATTATGAATCGAGTTGACAGTTATAAGCCTAAACTTTTAACACATTTCCTCAATGGAAGATCATTGTGGATATTTACTTTTAAAATAATGGATGTCACTAGTAAGTCTATTTTTCATTTCTTACAATGCGTGTTATATTGGCTGTAGCTTAAGATCTGGGAAGCAATGGGTTTCTCTACTATGTTGTATGGATGGGTTATTACAGTTGCACACCAATCACAATTACAATCTGCTTTATAATTTTGTAATGTGATGCTGCGATGCATATTCTGCAGTTGTGTGAGATGAAATTCCATTATTTAGGTTGGACCGTCTCCACTTCAGCATTGAATAATGTGTGATTTCATAGATGAGGAAGTGTTTGCACAGTTTGTCTCCGCCGCAAATATGAAATAGGAGCTTAATTGTGACCTGAGATCAGGATGGTCTCGCAAGTACACTCGTGTTTGGAATCATATAGCACAAGTAGGTTTGTGCAGTTTCATTGATGAGACGCACAATGCATTACTGTTTATATACGGTACGGAGTTCTATTGCACAGAAATAGGCATTTCTCCACTAGGCTTTCTGTGTAGAGTCAAGCAGGAATAGAATGTGGCATTGTCATGAACACTTTACTATAGTAAAACTATTTATTTATATATTTATTTTATATTTACTATAGTAAATTCACGTCTATAATCTTTGAAAGATTTTATAACTTTTTTGTAAAATTTCTGCCAAGTGCCACCCAAAATCACATGACTGGACCTAGCTGGCCACCTCAGTAGAACAGTTCTGGTTACTCCCCTGATCGTATTTGACTCATCATTCAAACGATGAGTGGGGAAGATGCGCTCTTCCTCAACGATAATCAACATGCTATTAGCCTACCTTGCCTCGCCCCTTCCGAAAAATGACAACCTGTGTAGCCAGCTCATTTTAGAATTGAATCCTCTTTATTGGAACAATAATTAACCTTAGTGTCAACAATCAGCAAAAGTGAAAACATTGCAACCTCTCAAACCAGATGATTGGACAGATTGGTTCAATTAGCTATACCCTACGTTTGCTAGGACCAGACATCTCGTTTTTGTAATGCAGTAATGCAGCATTTTCTTGGATTAGTAATTATAATATTATAAATGAATGTAAAAAGTAATGCTATTACAGTAATTAGCTACTAGTAACTAGTTGCTGCCCAACACTGCCCCCCAACACATCAACCCATACAACATCACACGCTTTTTGTTAATCTTTTATGCCCATCGTCAGTTGGCTACACTGCATAAGGGAGATTAGATAAGATAAGATAAGATAAGATAAGATAAGATAAGAGTGGGGTGAGTGGAGTCAGTTTTTACTTGAGGAACCGTTAAAGTGAGGACACAACAGCAATGTTAGGTCTCCAACAAAATATGTAGCCTATAGCTATAGCCTATACTGTATTTCGAGATGTGGTGCATCCCTAATTAATATGGGGCTACAATTAACAGTTTTCAAATATGTACCTTTTAGTCTGAACTTGCCCATGAAGTTCAGCCTTGGATAACAGGAGCTATGGGTTAATTGTGGCCATTGATTATGTTGAAGTAAAACAGGATGATAAATACTAATTTACTTATTTAATTATGGATTACAGGTCAGTTACCCAGTTAGTCCTAACACCTCTAAGTTGTGTGGTTTTGACTCTGCGTGAACCAACTGTGTTGAGCAAATTCAGTTAAGACTTTTACGTTTAGACCTACTTGGTAGGGCTTTGGCATTTGGGAGGTAAATATTATAGTGATAGCCCATTCATATTGATATGTTATAATCATATAAAGTTTATAATCATTGTGTAATATTTAAAGACTTGATGAAGATTGTGTGTGTCAAGTATTGGGTGAATTGTGCTGTCTGCCTGCAGCTATACGTGCAAACAGCCAATTGAAACTAATGTGTAATGGTAAAGGTGCTCGTATTGTCACATATATGTAGCGAAATGCATTCTCTGCATTTAACCCATCCCTCAAGGGAGCAGTGGGCAGCCGCTTTGCAGCGCCCGGGGGACCATCTCCAGATATAGCCAGTGTCTCCAGTCAATGGCACTGACAGGAGAGAGTGATCTTGACTCTGGCCTGGGGGAAACCGGAGCGCCTGGAGGAAACCCACGCGGAGAACATGCAAACTCCACACAGAAAGGCCAGGATGACCGGGGTCCAAACCCTGGGACCTTCTTGCTGTGAGGCACAGTGCTATTCACTGGGCCACTGTGTTGCGTGTGTGTAGCTGGTCAGCCTGCAGCTATATGTGCAAACAGCCCATTGAAACTAATGTGTAGCTGGTCAGCCTGCAGCTATACGTGCAAACAGCCCATTGAAACCAATGTGTAGCTGGTCAGCCTGCAGCTATATGTGCAAACAGCCCATTGAAACCAATGTGTAGCTGGTCAGCCTGCAGCTATACGTGCAAACAACCCATTGAAACCAATGTGTAGCTGGTCAGCATGCAGCCAATTGGCTGCCCAGGGCAGAACCTAGAGTTTAAGGAGCTTACCCTGAACATTAGCCAGGGAGAGTGGAATAAGGAGCAGACTAGCCCACCTTCATTCTTGACTATAACTGTCTTCAATTTGACGCAGCTTGCTCATGTGTAGCTCTATTTGCACAGAGATAAGTAAATCACAAACTTGTTCCACTGAGACTCTTTATTTGTTAGAATTCCCACCATGAAAATATGCTTTTTTGTATAGGCCTATACATCATGAAATATAGTACATACTTCACATTTATGGAATAGGTAGTAGAAGACAATACACATGCATAATTATTAGCCTAATAAAAATAGGTGCTAGTTTAGCCACTATATCCCATTGGCTCAAATTGGCACCACCATTTACAACAAACTTGTATCATCCAGTAGAAGCTGTAAAGTCAGGTTAAAGCTACAGCATCATGTTCTAAATCACTACAACATGTCATAGGCAATTCTTTTCAAACGTGTTTGCAATTGTTCAGGCACAAGATGTGCTTACCACCTATATTTCACATGAGTAAAATAGCTGACTCGTCCAAAATGTGCGGTCATATGACCAATTTTTGTCCATGGTTGCCTATAACAAGGGGTGGCTCAACTTTCCAGGCTTAAATCACCCCGCTCTCCCCTATTAGGAATTTCCCATCGGGCCCCAAGCTTATTGATCACTAAACATCTGGAACACCTCCATTTTTTGTGTTAGGAGGCAGTTGGCGAGTGTACATCCCCGAGACTGAAAAGACAGCGATAGGACCCAGCACTTGACACCTTGCTTCGCGGCATCGATATGCAATAGTGCTATAGCAGTTCTGCGGAGACGGGGAAGGCCGTTCTATGGCAGCTTGATATTAAAACAGTTTCTCTGCGCATTCGTGACCGACGGCGTAGTATTTTTGACGGAGTCGGAAGGGATTTACTTGGCAAGACTACGTCTTCAGGGAAGGAAATCTTCACAATTAAAATTGACACAATTCTGTTGGGGGATCGCGGGATAACACTGGACCTGCGATGGACTCCAACGCGGTGGAATATGGCATGGTTCGTCTCGGATTGTTTTTGGTTTTGATGGGGTTGTGCAGGTTTAGCGACGCTTGCCCTGCATCATGTACTTGCAGCATCTCAAGGATTGCTTGTACTGATTCTGTACCAGGGATCGAGGATTTCCCACTCCTCACGTTAGATGACATGGAGAACATAACGGAGATGTAAGTGTGTATCTCGCTAGAATCTTTTCAACTGGTTAGATTATTCGCGAAGAGGTAGGCTACCTTAAATTGGGATGCTTTAAGTAATGATGCTATTAATCATAATATAGATTTCCCTATTGGACATAAGGGATGTAGCCAATTTGCGCCAAGGTATGTTAAACTAAAACAATTTGTGATTTTTGGACAAAGAATAAACGATTACGTTTGTCCGATAGAGCGCGTGTGTCTGAATGCGTGTGCCTGCGCGCGCGCGCGTTTGTGAGTGCGCGCGCGCACCTGTGCGTGCGTGTGTTTGTGTGTAGGGGAGGATGGCTGACTTTGCGGGTGTGTTTTATACCGTCTATAATGTAAGCGGGCTCAGAGTTGTTTACATTGGTTAGATTCGTAGCCTAATCTTTGAAGACTTTTGAAACCTGATTTAATTATTGTACTTTTTATGCATTGGCCCTCTTTTGAGATCTATTTAAAGATCAGCCCTGTCACAAATTATGCAATTCTATCTATAGCCTATTTGGACATAATGAACACCATTTAAAATGTGGCTCAATCTTGATTTAGCAACATTGTGTAGTGCAACAAAAACAATGGGGGAAAAAAAGTGTTAACACTAAAAATATACAAATGAGTTTGCATCAGACCTCATTCTACCTTTAAAAAATAAATATAAACATGCTTACCTGTTAATTTATATATTCTATTGATGAAGAACTAAATAAAGACAAACTAACATTTGAATATTATTATTATTATTATTATTATTATTATTATTATTATTAATAATAATTATAAGTATTCACATATTTTTTTAACATTGTAAATATGTAAAATATGACCAAATTATTTCAATAGATATTCCACATTATTTCTTCAAATCACAATTTGACCTTGTTGACACAGGACCCAAATAATATAAGACATTAAACTATATATTTGTATAGAGGTGCTTGTTGAACATATATTATTTTATTATATTTTTATGTCAGGCCACAATCCATATGTGAAATGTGTATATTTCTTCCACAAATATTTGAGTTAATATTTATTCTAGTTAATGCAACATTTGCAACAATATAATCTTAAGAGAAGTGTGTGCAACACATCTGTTTTACAGTTAACACAAAATTCTGTAAATTAAACATTAAGATATTGCTCCACATTATGTTGAGTACCAGATGTCTTGGAGACTTGAAGTCTGTGCGGGAACATTATGAGCATAGAGTATCAGTAGCAAATTGAATTGTGCTGTCAACTGGGCTATATCATTTGTAACATGAGAACTGCAAAACTGATTTTACCTTTGCCGTATTATTAACATTTGAAGAGTTTACTATTTCTAAAAGTTTAACAGATGAATGCCTGATGTGTATGTGTGTGTTGTTTCTGCGGATCTTCTCGAGAGTGAATATCTTATTTTGTGTATGTGACAAAAACAAATCACCTTTACCTTAATAGAGAGAATGTCTTAGAAACAGTCTTATTCTATAATCAAGACATGGCCTTGTGTCCACAGAACATAAGTTAATTTGCCAAAAATGTTTCTTTGAAAATATTTGTTTAATTGTCGCTATTAATACAATGATAGCTGTAACAATATGTGCCTTCTGTTTTTTTTAACAGATACATCGCAAATCAAAATACTTTATTTGAGATCAATGACAACAGCTTGAAGTACTACATTAATCTGAGAAATCTGTAAGTATGACACAATATCTATATCACACAATATTGTGAAGGAAAACAATTTTTTTAACAACTTTTGTATCCCCTATTTAACAGAACTGTGACAAAATCAAGATTGATTTCAATATCGTCAGATGCCTTTTATAACAACACACGACTCCAATATGTGTAAGAACATACCTACATTTTAATTTCATTGTTCAGTATGTTTTTAATGGTGCCATAGCAGCCATTAAAATAGCATTATTTCGATTTAGAAAAACTATTTACATGAATTGCAACTCAATGTTGTTTTCATTTCTGGTGTTTCTGGTCTTTCTTGCTACTTTTCAGCAATCTCAGAGATAACAACTTATCAACACTTTCATGGAAAACATTCCAAAATCTAAATGCATCATTCTTGTAAGTATAAAAATGTTAAAAGCGCTCCAAAGAACAGTACATGTCTGGCAACCCTACACTGTACAACTGTGCACATAAGTGCATGCAGTAGGGAATTGTAGATATCTGCGGGAATATCAGGTGCGAGAGGGGTGAGTTTCATTTTTTTTACTACGTTTCATATATTCACGTGTTTCTCTTTCTAGGCTCCTGTTATCTGGGAACCCTTTAAAGTGTGTGTGTGAGAACCTGTGGATAAAGCTGAAGCTACAACAGGAGGCTGAGGGCCAACGGTTAAAATGCATCGATGACAGAGGAACGAGGACGGCGTTTGCTAAGCTAACTCCCCCAGACTGTGGTAATGTGATTCTCTGATATAGAAACCAGCACTGGTTATCTGACATTGCTCACAACAGCCAGAGAAGATGCAGATTTATATATATACGTATATTATACATACAGTATATGTATAGAAACTGACCAAAGACCAAATACAACAATAACAGATAGATGTTACAAAGTTTAAGTCAAGTACCTCCATGCATTTGCAGTGGTACCCCAAGTAGAGCTAAACCCCACAATCGTGACCAAGGAGGCAGGGGAGGATGTTAAAGCAGTGTGCAGCGCTACAGGCTCCCCTCCACCACAGATACTGTGGAACTTTGAGCTTTCTACCAGCTATAAGGTGAGTTTGATTTTGTAGCTCTGACGTTTTCCTACCAGAAAATGCAAGTTTATTTTTAAATCCATCTAACATGTAATTTCACCCACATCCCACAAACACATTTTCCCAATGTGTTTGGTGAGGAATAAACATAGTAGACTACCTCACATTTTCTGGTGAGGAGAAGTTTTGTCTCACATTAGTTTGATCTCTGTGAGCAATAATATTGCATCACGTTTGTAATTATATTGGTACCTCACATGAGGAATTTGTGAGGAATACATTTTTTGCCTCAAATTCGTTAGTTCTCCGTCAGAAATGATCATATGTCTTACATTTGTAGTTGTTCAATACTAGTTAAAGGGGTAATGGAAGTCCGCCTCCAGTGAAAAATGATACAGTATATATCACATGCTATCTTGTTTGTAATATCCTGTCTATTATTCATTTTTTGTATTAATGTTCTAATGTTGATTTATTTTCATTTGATCTTTTTTACAGTTGATTTTCTTCAACTGTAAAGCACTTTGAGCTGCAACCTTGTATTAAAAAATGCTTTTTAAATAAAGTGTATTATTCATTATTATTATTATTTATTTTAATAAATAAAAAAATTTGTTTAGTTTGTGTAAATGAGATAGTCATATGACATAATGTGTATTGTAACCAATCATCTCTCATCTACTCAACCACTGCCACTCATACAGCCAATCATGTTAAAGCTGCAAGCTAAATAAAAGGTGCAACACCATCAGAATAATGAACTCGAAGGCAGAAAGGTCTGTCCAAAATGACATCTGAAACTGGAATAATATGGGGCTTTTAACTAACTAGAGGCTTTATAGAAATGCCTTTGTCCTTATTGTTGTGATCTGTAACTGGTGTATTTACAGGTAGATGACTTGGATCTGGAGAGCAGTCTCACCTTGACAGGCCTGTTACCATATGACAATGGTAGAGTAATAATCTGCAGTGCTGAGAATGTGGTTGGTCAGAATCAGGCTACACTCCAACTCAATGTTCTATGTAAGTCTCCTGTATTTTTCTTAACACCGACCATATTTTCATGCACAATCATATTCCACTACATGGTTCCTGTAAACTGTTTGCATTCTCTTAGCAAATAATACATTTTTCATGTGATAATACTAATGTTTTTCTGCATATGTATACTGTATACATTCAGAGTACTGTTCCATATTCCAAATATGAGAGCAACAAGTTGGGTTTTGTGTGCATCTACGGTAAATCACACAGTATGTGCTGTATCACACAATATTCCAATTTATCTCCATATTTAAAATTAAACCGTTTTCTGGCTGCTTATGCTGTACAAACTAATAACGCATAACACTCCCATAAAGTTAGCTATAGTTACCATTATTTTATTTAGCTACTTTCCTGTTTATCATTTGTGTCAGAATATATGAACACATCCACTCTCTCTTTTTTATTAAGTATTGTCTGATTAGTCTCAATCCCCTATACTGCTGCTCTGCATCTCATTCTCCAGTATTAATGTATTAGTTAATGGATTAATATTATTACTAATATTATTATTATTAGTCTCACTGTTCCTCTCCTCTGTTAGTTGCCCCCACGATCCAGCAGCTGATGGGCCCAGAGCGGGACCACCACTGGTGCATCCCCTTCAGCGTGACGGGCAACCCCAAGCCGGAGCTGTTGTGGTACCACAGGGGCGAGCGCCTCCTTGAGCAGGAGTACATCAAGACCAAAATCCATGACTTCTTGGAGGGCGAGTACCATGGCTGCCTGCAGCTCAACAACCCCACGCACATCCACAATGGCGAGTACAAGCTCGTGGCCAAAAATCAGTATGGGGAGGATGAGAAGAAGGTTTTCGCCCAGTTCATCGACCCACCTCCCATTGGACACTCAGGTCTTTATAATCATATTCTAAATGTACGTGAACTAAGTGAGATGATTTCAACAGCAAAAAGGTGTGCTAATGCACTTTCTTTTTTCATTTTTTCAGAGGAGCCTAATTACTATTGTAAGTAAGAAATTAAAGTCATATTTGAAACATTAATAATTGTATACTGTATGTGCATGGATCTGCATAGTACGTAATCATGTGAAATTATTATTAAAGTTAAAAGTTAATTATGCATATATACCAGTTACAAAGCTAAATTATAGTAGTGTCTGGTGATATAATTATAAAGTTTAGTTAAGTGTAGCTGCACCCCAGGTCTGAGCCTGACTCCACCCACTACAACTTTGAAAAATGCATCAAGGAGCTGAGTGAGAGGAGGGGAGGGGCTGAGAGGGGGACCCACATTAACGTTAACGTTAACATTTTAATTTGATGATGTATGGGCGTACTAAGTGTACCGATGAAAACCAGCCAGGTCCTGGGGTGATTATTAATGGATATGTCGTGTAGTTCTGTTTTTAGCCCATAAAATGCAGATTTTTATAAAAATGGCAGCATTGATGTGTCTAATCATAGATCAATCCTATTACTTTCTTACCAGCTAAAAAAAAACACATTTTAGAGTGCAGTTACACATAAAAAAAAGAAGTTAAAATTACATAATTATGCAATTATTGATGGCTGTTAATTAATATTGTTGTGTGCTCCTTTTTATCTTTCTGTGGCCTATACTTCTCCCCCCTTCCACTCAGATACTACCGGTACGTGTCTGGATTCCATTTAAAAGCATCGCCAACACCCCAACACTGTTTATTAACCACAACACATTTGCACCAATCCTTTAAACTCATCTCATGTACCCCTTATGACAATGTTAAATCCTAATCTCATAAATATTCTGTGGACATTCATGCATATGCACTTCATTAAAGAGTACTGTCTGGATTTCTTTCAGATTCACCACTCCCTCCGCTGGAAGAGGGTATAGCAGTAAGAGTTCCAACCACAGTGATCTGTCATTAAAAAGCTATTGAACCTTGTTTTGTAAACCCATAGCTTCCTTATCACTGATGTTTGGGATTACATATTCCTCTGGTTGCTGTATTTAAATACAGCGAACAAATGGATAGTTCATTGTGAAAATGTGTTTGTGTAAAGTACGTATATGTCACTTTAAGTGGATGCTGGCCGTTATGGTTAGGAAATGTGCTTACAACATTTTCTCTCTTCAGGTGTACGTGGTGGTTGGCATCGCCGGATTTGCCTTTACTGGGTGTTGTCTCATGGTGATCATTCTTAAATATGGAAGAAACTCCAAGTTTGGTATGAAAGGTAACCTCAATGTTTTTATCAATAAACATATGAACATAAATGAACAAGTACATACAAACCACATGCCTTTAATGTAAAACATTTAAATACGGTCATGAAAATGCAAATAGCAACTAGAAATGTATTTGGTAAATAAATAAAATTAGAATTAGCTGTTTACAGACACCGGCTATGACACATTGCATCTACTGTACACCAGTTGTCAGTATTACACCTACTGCTTATTACATTTGTTTGTTTGTTTGTAAAGTTGTTTACCTTTTATTAAAGAAATGTTTAAAAAGAAGGAAAATATATAATATTAATCCCCTGTAGCCACAAACTTCAGGCTTATTGTAAATTGACTTATATTGACTAAAATGACTAAAATGACTAAAATGACTAAATTGTACAAATGTATTTTATTATACCTCTTTGCCAACATGCTTTGCTGGACAATTATTTTTATTTCTTTCCTCTTTCCTACTGCTCAACAGCATCCTCCTCGGTCATCAGTAATGACGATGACTCTGCCAGCCCTCTCCATCATGTCTCCAATGGCAACAACACTCCTTCCTCCTCGGAGATGGGTCCAGACGCCGTGATCATCGGGATGACAAAGATTCCTGTCATTGAGAATCCGCAGTACTTCCGTAACTCGGGCAGCATGCTGAAATCGGACACGTGTGAGTTACCGCTGGGCTCGGCAAGCGTTTGGTAACCCGGTCCTTTTCTGATAAATCCACACAGCAAGCACTGGTGGACACGCTATTCATAGTCAGCGTTCTCCGGTGCTCTGCGATAGTGATGACTTCGTTTGGCTTCCCTTCCACAGTACCACCAGACAGTTAGCCTGATACTGATGAGGTTTACAAATATATCTCCAGATGTTTTAGATTTATTGACCAAGGCCTATTTCACATTGCTTTACAGGCACACATACACACACTATTTATTCACACCAAATGAGAGATATTTTATTACTTTTGTCATTCAAGTCGCCAAAATATGATTTATTCATTTTCTTTTTACGAAAATTGTATCAAACTTTTATTCTATGAAATCTCTATCAGTGCCTTCCTGATATATCTGGACAGTGTATATTTTGTGGGTGTAGACCAATAGTCCTATTTACTGTAGAAGAGGCACAACACTGATTGGACCATTCTCCTTGTGCCAGTGACTTTTTTCATCTGAGCTGTTAAGGTTCAAGTTAATGTCGTCTGACAATGTGACAGAAATATTGCTCGCCCTAGAGACCCTTGCTGTATATCCCTCAGATCCCTTGATTCTCTGGACATGTGGGACATACAAGTTTAAGTATATCACGGGTATGTTCTCCCTTCGCATTGCAGTTGTCCAGCACATCAAAAGGCACAACATTGTGCTGAAGCGGGAGCTCGGAGAAGGGGCTTTTGGGAAGGTCTTCCTTGCGGAGTGCTACAACCTAACACCAGACCAGGAGAAGCTTCTGGTAGCGGTTAAGGTAACATCAAATAGATTCTCTCTCTCTCTCCAATTATCCATTTGCTTGTCGTTTAGCCGTGTCAATGGTATTGACTGTATGCAGGACAATGTGGGACAGTAGCCTTCAGGCTGTCACAGGAGAATTGGAACATTTTGAGAACTAAACTTTTTTTTATTTGTACTTATATTGAATCTACTAATCTACTTTATAAAGCACATTTGTAAGATGCTGATATTTATTTATTTATTCATTTATTTCTATTCTGTTTCAATGCTGTGGACTACTTTGTGGGGGAGGGAGGCACTGATTGTTGTGTGCATGTGTGTGTGTGCTTGTGTGTGTGTGTGTGTGTGTGTGTGTGTGTGTGTGTGTGTGTGTGCGTGCGTGACTGCGTCTCTCGCCAGACTCTGAAAGAGGCCAGTGAGAGCGGCCGAGCGGACTTCTACCGGGAGGCGGAGCTTCTGACCAACCTGCAGCACGACCACATCGTCACCTTCTACGGCGTGTGCGTGGATAGCGACCCGCTCATCATGGTGTTTGAGTACATGAAGCACGGAGACCTCAACAAGTTCCTCAGGTAAGCTTTCCCCAGACCCATGTTGAAGACGTTGGTGACCATTTAAAGGCACGCTCCTCGATTTGTGTGCAGCTTTGCAACTTGTTTTTTTTTTTGAGACCCAGAGAGCACATGCAGAAAATGTTGGAGGTGCGCGGACAGTCGACTGCATGCATGACAATATTTACTGAAGGATGCCTGGGCCTTAAGTGGCTTACTGATACTTTTTGGAGTTCCAAGAGATTATATCACAACTTACATCGACTTTTAGGATCTTGCGTGAAGCGTTCAAAATGACTGACCGCCTCTGTTCTGAATAGATAGCTTGAAACACTGACCTGTGATGTCTGCCGGTCGGCCCTCCAGGGCCCATGGTCCAGACGCGGTGCTGATGGCAGACGGCCAGCACAGCATCCTGGCAGAGCTGACCCAGTCACAGATGCTGCACATCGCCCAGCAGATCACTTCCGGCATGGTCTACCTGGCCTCACAGCACTTTGTGCACAGAGACCTGGCCACCAGGAACTGTCTGGTTGGGGAGAACCTGCTGGTCAAGATAGGCGACTTTGGCATGTCCAGAGATGTTTACAGCACAGACTACTACAGAGTGAGTGAAGTGAGGCACACTCTCCCTCTCTCTCTCTCTCTCTCTCTCTCTCTCTCACACACACACACACACACACACACACGCACATGGACACACACACTGTACACAAAAATACAGTAGGCATATGAAAAATTTAATAAAAATAAATAATCTCTTTTTTTATTTAACTTATATAATAATTTTTAAATTTGAAGAAAATGTTTCCTTGTAAATATGGTCAGCAAATTCACTACAACTACATAGTGTTCTGTATCACAGAAAATATTTATCTATGGTTCAGTAAGTTGATTTATTTAGATAACTACAAATATTTGAATAACGTTGAACAAAATCCACAATGCCCTCTGCTGGTAAACTAAAAATACCACATCATTTCACTGTGTTTTTTACAAATACATGTCATCAAATGTCATAACAAAATGTATTTACTGGAATGTGGAATTGAAGAATTGTATAATGTAGACTGAAATACTGATTTGTCACCATGAACAAAAATTCTACCAAATAAAAACAAACATTGAAAACATACAATTGCTGATTAAAATAAAACTGAAAATAAATGGTAGAATTTCAAATGTAAACACTGTTTTCACCTCTGCCACATTTAACCACCTATTAATTGCCACTGCTCCAGAAGGCCATGTGGTGTAGGTTTACAAAGCGACACCGTTGTCTCCGGTTGTCTCCAGGTGGGCGGACATACAATGCTCCCCATCCGCTGGATGCCCCCAGAGAGCATCATGTACCGCCGGTTCACCACCGAGAGTGACGTGTGGAGCCTAGGCGTGGTGCTCTGGGAGATCTTCACGTACGGCAAGCAGCCGTGGTACCAGCTCTCCAACAACGAGGTCAGAGACTCATTTAGTATTGGTGGCATGCGTGCTCTATTTTAGACAGCACAGTTGCTCAGCTGGACAAGCCTGTTCGATCTGGGAAATAATAGAATCATATCATATTCAGCATTAGGCTAATATAATGTTTAAATGCAGAGACTTTACAAACGAGCCCTCCAAAAGAAGCAACTTACATATATAAAATAAGTTGCTTCTCTTATATATATATACATATATATATATGTATATATATATATATATATGTATATATATATGTATTTTGATAACATACTATATATTAAAGGTGCTCAAACATTTATCTCTTAGAATTTACAGTAGATCTCCATTTATACTGCCATCTAGTGGCAGTATAAATGGAGATCTACTCCATTGGTCTCTAGTAAGCTCTGTTAAGCTTATTCCATACCAAACAATCACTTGTCTCTCCACTCATACGCACATCGGTTGTAAACTGTGATTTGATTTTTATGCTAAAAATATTAAGTCATATCTACCAAGTTCTTTTTAAGTGCACCTCTAACAACCATGAATGCAAGTAAAAATGTGATGCATATTTCACAGTATAAAACCAGTTCAAAGTTTAAATCAAGTCCCAACAGTTATCCCGCCGTCTAGTGAACAATAAAGCAATGTCTCAACGGCGGGATATCTCGCCTAGTGTATCCACATCGTCAAGGCTCTTCCAGGTGATCGAGTGCATCACGCAGGGCCGCGTGCTCCAGAGGCCACGCACCTGTCCCAAGGAGGTGTATGACCTGATGCTGGGCTGCTGGCAGAGGGAGCCCTACATGAGGCTCAACATCAAGGAGATCCACAGCATGCTGCAGAGCCTGGCCAAGGCTTCGCCCGTCTACCTGGACATCCTGGGCTGAAGGGGGCGCTGTGGTGTTGTCGTCCACTCACAGTGACGCGGGTATGTGTGTGTGTGTGTGTGTGTGTGTGTGTGGTGCGGAGGGGTTGGGGCAGGGCGGTAGGGTTGGGCTTGTCTTTGTATATGTACAGTATCTGGCTGTAAATGTTACTGTAAATGTTACGGTCTGTCGCTCCTCATCACAATGACAAAAGCCTTAAATATTTATTGATTTCTATCTTTTCATCTCCTCACTCTTTTACTGAGGCGTGTTTTACAAACCAAAATCAAATTGACGCAGGATAATGACACATCTCCCCAAATCCCCATGGGTAAACTCTTAAAATTTAAGTAATGTTAGTTATTGTCAAAGGTCAAACTCTGTGAAAGGTTTAATAGTATATACATTTCTTGTACATAATTGACCATACTCTTGTATAGTGTATTTGATGGGATGAACAAAGGGAAAAATTTGTGTCTCTCTGTTTGACAATAATGGACACATGCTGGGTAGATATGATTTTATCTTATATTTTAAGAGGAATACTTGCCTGTGGAGCAACATAGTCAGTTGAGATGTGAAGACATTTTTGTTTTGTACACAGGCAAAGGTCATTGTGTCTCTGTGTCTATTTTATATTGTTGACCTAGAATTTGTGATTTACATCAATGGGTCACGTCAAGGATTTCCGGTAACATTATTTCCTGTAACATTATCGGCCACATTCTAGCACGGTTTTCTTGAACGTGTGCTCAAATAGATGTGTGCATATTACACACAGGAAGTAGTGTGTAATATGAATAGAACATAATAGAGAATACTTCAAGCACAGTATGTTCCATATTGATCCCCACATCTAGTGAAGGAGTCACCAATGTGATCTAGCTGGTGTATTGTTATACAAGTCCAACCTTTTTAAGATTAATTATTTGTTATGTTATATACTGGCTGGCTCTCATTTTTAATGATGTCATTCATTATTAGTGTTTTATCTTTTTTAATATATTGCTATACTTATGTTACAGAGGCTATGTAAATATATCTCCATTTAAGAAATTGTAATGTTTGTTTAATGTAAAGAAGCACAGCAAATATGAAGATGATATTAAGATGTGATGTTTATTTTCATTAACCATTCACCAGCAGCCATTATCTATGAACTTTGGTTTTATGTTTAAAAGAAAATATGTGGCTCCATTGCGTTTCCAAGGAAGGGAATATATAAATACACATGTAAAGACTTTAAGGGAAACTCAGCATAACACCTTTGTTTCAAACTCATGCCTATGATCTGAGTAGCTAGCATTCTTCTCTACACTTAGCCCTCACTCACTGGTGACACCAATCCTCCTAGTCTTATCAAACAAATGTAACAAACAAATATAATTAAATCAGCCAGGACTGAAGCTTGGCGTTCAAAAGCTTCTATAATACAATCAAGGAGTGTACCTTTACGGGCTATTCACACATGAGGTTCATTGGGAGTCCCTTTTACTTTTAAGAAGCTGTCTTGTGCTATTGACCTAGTTGATTTTTGATTCCATAGTGGGACTTGCATTACTAATAGCATCTAGAGTCTGATTGCCTTCAAGGTGTTGCAGGGAAACCTTTATATCTCTGAACACCAAACCAGGCAAGTGATGACTGATGCTATCACTGAGAAAAAGGAGTATTAGTCAACGCTGCAGACATATGCAGTGCGTATGTAATACGCAATATGTAATGCATAAAAATGTGAGGTTGTAGACTAATATCCCTTGGTTGGCCTGAATGCCATTACAACACAATACATGTATTCCACCTGCTCACAACAACTTGCTTTCATATAAGGCCCTACGCTTTTATATGGAAGCAATTCAAGGTCATTGCTTAAGTGAGGTACTTGTGAGCTGACTCAACTAAGGAATATGACCTTAGTTTTACTTTAGGAAAGAGGCAACGCGCTTCGTTCAAATATCTCCATTCTCGTCTACTCATATGTTGGCTCTGTACACTAGTTACATTTGTCTGCTATGTATATTAAAGGCTGTCCAATCTGTATAGTTACGATAACCGTCTATATGAATTGTAGGCTATGTTTAATAGTATATTCTGTTTAAATAGATATCATGTCAAAACTGTGAAACATCTATTGAAGAAAATGTGTTATGGGCCACTGGCAATACACGCTCTATGTAAATAAAATTTTACGTGTTCTGTTGAAATTGTACAATTTATCTGTGCTTGTTCATAACAGCGGTGAGAATACAATCCTACTTTTTTGGGGACATTTTTGATTTGCGGAGGACTTATCAATGTGTATTTCTCTATGGAGATCACCTAATTTGCTCTATTCTCTCCACTGTGATGGGGAGGCTAACAAGGCTTGTTTGAGATGCCGTCTGTGTGGGAAGGCCCATAGGCTCTGCATCTGACACCAGGACCACTCCAATAGCCCACAGGTGTGCCAGCAGACACGATACGATGATACATGATGACAATAGAGGTCACCTTTGGGCCAACATTACCACCCCACATATGACTGTAGCCTATTTGATCCTCTCTAAGATGATTATGAATAACTGTGACTTTGCATCATGAATAGTATATTCTTTTGAATGTAATCTATAGGTTTGGGACCTTTTTTCGAATGTAATCTATATTTGGGTAGGGGTGGGTTATTTTTTTGTATATATATGGAAAACAGTTTTACTTGTGTAAAAACAAAGAGAGTATGTGTTTGTGTGTGGTGAGCAGTGCCCCTGAGGAGGCATTGAGTATGTGTGTTTGCGCAGACATTATACAATTGTGTGCGCGTGCACTGCTGACAGATTTAAGTATTCTGCTTTAATATCAGTCAGTTCTATCAATCAATTCTATGCTTTGTGAATTATGTGAGTAGCTTATCTTCAATTAATGGAAATGTTCCTTGTAATACTGTGCATTTAATAAAAGGTGGTATGTCTTACAATATTATGTGCACTTACCTTTAAAGCTTCCATATAGGCCTGTATACATTTTCATAATATTATGTGCATCAATATGCAGGCTTTTAGCTAGCTAGGACATCAGATAATAATAGCCTCATCTTTAACAGAGGATAGGGCAAAAAAAGATGACAGTTGAAGACACAAATATACAAAAATCCCCCTCCCACACCAGGTGAGTGACCTGACAAAAAGCACTTGAATGTTCCAATAAACACCCAGTTCTTCCCCACCTATCAAACCACATGACATGGTCGGCATGGTGCACACTGCGCAGCCTCTTCAGATAACAACATGGTCATGTTTAAGATTTAGTTGTCATGGCCCTTGTGAAATGATCAGCCTTTGACGGCTAGACAAAGTGCTCTGCACTAGTGATTCAGGTATTACGGAACTTCAAATACAGTATTGTCTAATACTCTGAAAGGCTAATGTATTTCACCATTACCATTAATTATAGAATACCGGTATAGAGTAATTTGATTTGACATTCCAGTTCCGCACAAACATAAATCTAGGTTTTCCTAGTGTGACATGATCTGCATGAAACAGGTAATAACCTACCTTGGTGGTATATTAGCAGTAGGCCTATGCAGCTCCTTAGTCTGTCCATAATGATGAGGGAAAGGCATCATTTAAATTAAAATGTCACACAACACTGAAGGCTGAAGCTAAAGTGTCTTTGAAAGAAAAAAAAAAAAGGTTCCATTATCTCAGTTTCTCAGTATATTCTAAATATGACCTCATAATTGTACCCAAATAGGTAGAATTGACAGTGCAGACTTGGAGAGTTTTGTTGCTAAATATTAATCAGTCAAAGCATTAGTTTTATAATGATGCATCAACTTCTACAGTTTAAGATTCAGTCTGCAGCCAAAATGTATTTTGAAGCCAGTAAAGATAAAAACAAGGTAGACCGAGCATGGCAACTAAAAACATTAATGGAACAAACACAAAAAGTGATGTGGCGGCTCCCATTTTCATCAAAAGTTGTGCAAGATTTATTGTAGTACTCTAAATTGACAAAAAAAAAGTCTGCCCATATCTTAGAACCAATATGAAAGTTAATGCACATGTTCAATGTACATCTGTCACATAGACAGCAACAGTATAGGCATGGAGGTGGCATGAGAAATAAAAGCTTAAAAGAAAGAAATTGAAAATTATAAATAGAAAGTGCCATCATTAGCAGATGAAGAGAATGCCATCTCTAACAATTAGAAAGAAAACAAATCTGCAATGTGGAAAGGTTATAGCTCGTTATTCCATTAGACAAATACAATTTGTCACAAACTGGCAGTCTGGATTTGGGCTTTTTACATAAACACCGCATGGGTGATAAGAGTGTTATTAGAGCAGTGTCAGAGATTAGTGTAAATTACAAAGGTATGCAGGTGTTTGCACTGCCTAACACTAGAATATGAACAGGAATATTTTAGAGGAAAGACATTTCCTCTGCTCCAACTCTGTCATGTGAAAACAGAGACGTTCTAAAACTTATTTAGTAATGTCAAAGAGCAAGGGCTTTGAGGAGGAAAGTTTCAGATATCTCTTCAGGAGAGACTGCAGAGTCAGCAAATGTAAAACTATTTTTCTTTAACAATTAACTCCTGTCAATGTTTTGCCCCCCAATCAATTTTAGAATGTTAGTTTACTAATCTACTTTTCCCACACTTAATGTTTCAACATTACAATCTTTGGAGTATTTTGTTTTTGTTTTGTCAATTTTAATGACATTAAAATTAAAGTCATTAAAAACATGCACACTGCAAATAACTGCATGCGGTAGTTATGGTACCCATCCAAGCACTTTTTATTAAGTCATAAATACACACAGCAGCTTCATAAGAGGAGACGTTACCCTCTTCAGTTTTGAATGTGGAGTATTTATATGGAGACGTTTGCATGTCACAGGAAGCAAAGGTCTGACACAGCTACCTGTAATGTTGGCCAGATAATGGGGGAAAAAGGAATTGATTATCAACTTCATATATATTTATATATTTCTCTTCTCACGTTCACTTCAGTTGCTATGGCGCACTCACTTGCACTTTAACCCCAGTTGCTCTTAAGATTTTGTTCACAATGTAACAAAAAAACAAAAGGGTGACAAACTGGAAATTGTACCCCTGCCCCTTCTCAGAAAACGAAAACAAAACCGAACTGCTTTTCTTGCTGCCCATCACTGGCAGCTGCAGCAGGGAGGACACAGTCTGTGTGACGCCCGTCGTGCGTCATCAAAGAGGAGGCGGGGGAGGCTCTTTGCCCGCGGAGCAGCTCTCGTGGAGCTGGAGGTGCTCCAGCGCCACGTCTAAAGGCATGATATCCACGCAGCCCATGGCGCCAAAGTCGCCAAAGTCCCGCCGCTCGTCCTCGTCCGAGGAGGAGCTTTCCTCGCGCATCAGCGTGGACAGCAGCAGCTCCTGGACAAACAGGCTGCGGTCGGCCCGCTCCCCTTCCTGCAACTGCCGCTCTGCCTCGGATATCTTGGGTTCGTTTAGCCTGGGGGGGTAATGCATGTTAACCTGGGGGGGGGTGGGGGGGTGGGTGGGGGGGGCG
>JAODTR010000004.1:999604-1019581 GCA_025399935.1 Amblyopsis rosae | reverse complement strand
TTGTCGAACCTCAGATTGAAGAACAACAATGCGGATTCCGTCCTGGTCATGGAACAACGGACCAGCTCTTTACTCTCTCAAGGATCCTGGAGGGGGCCTGGGAATATGCCCTTCCGGTCTACATGTGCAGCATTGAGTTGGCTGGCATGTCATCCCAAGTCCAGGTTTATGATGAAGACTGGATATGTGAAAATAAACAAGTGAATATCAACTTTTGCCTGATAATCCTTGCCTTGTTGTCAACCAGCATATGCTGTGATTGTGATTCATATCTAGTTTGGTGATGGGCTCTGCATGAGTCTGCAAGCATCCATCCATCCATCTTCATCCGCGTATCCAGAGTTGGGTCGCGGGGGGTCTGCAAGCAGATACCACAATATGCTTGGCATGCTTTTTAATAAATCAAATTAAAGACGTTTGCATTATTTTTATGCAAATACCTTCAGCTGTGTTGATAGACAACAGTTAACTGAGTGATTGTGTAATACACAAAAAAAAGTGTTTCTTATTGTAAAGCTTATAATGTAAACTATAACCAATAACAAATGGATGAATATTACTCTTACATTAGCCTACAGTATACAGTATGTGAATTATCTCATTGGTCATGACTTTGCAAGTTAATCAATGTATTTAGGAAACTCTAGGGAGCACTAGTACTCCCTGGAACACAACCTTCTTTTTGTGCCATTTCAAAGATAAATAAGGCTGATCTAGGCCTGATCCTTAATTTAAGCAATAAGACAACTAATATCTCCCAGAATGAAAAGCCTGCTCAGTGATAGGTCAGCCCCTCTGACTACAGGAATGAACCCAGCCCCACATACACCGAATGACAAGCATTTTTTAGCCACTATTTCTGCCCTTTTACATCATAGTGTCTTCCTATTGCTTGCTAGGGGAAATTAAATGTTTATTATGTAGCCCAGAGGGCTTTTGCAGAGGGGGTTTTGGTGCCCTTGAAGAAAGGATATGTCTTTCCTCTATCCCCTCCCAATCTGGCTTCCTCCCATGGCTGATGGTGTTAGCGAAAGAGAAAGCAGCAGGAGAAATGAAAAGGGTGTAAAAGAGAGTGGAGGAAGTGAAGTTGTTTGGGGACCAGAGGTGGCCGATGCCTTCCACCATGGAGCAGATCTGACCTCACTAGACCATTCAGTCCTCAAGGTGCACAAGATTAGCAAGCATTGCTAATTACTGTAGGTTACAGTACATTGAGCTGTTTATTCTACCAATATTCAGAATGCTGCAGGCCTAACTGGAATAACCACCTCAGTCAGGACGCATAAATGACATAAACCCATTACTTTTGTTTCTATCTAGTTGGAAATGCAGCTCAGTAAAATAGAAGGATCTCGTGGTTTATGCTGCAGACAGGTTCAAGAGGACTGAGGAAGCTCTATCGGTGTGAAGGGCTTCTCTCTCCACGAGGAGAGCAGTCTGTGGAGTGAGCAGCCTTGGAGCCACACTGCGGATGCTTCAGGAGATTGTTGTGTTGTGAGGGGACGTTAGTTAGACTGCACTCTGAACCATTTGTGTTTATGGTGTACAAGCCATACAACCCTATTGGAATTTGTACAAATATCTTATTAGAATATTCAGCAGGTTTACCATATCTATTTGGTCAAATTCAGAATCTCCATTGTTAAAATATATATCTATTCATTATGTTCCTTTTATCCCCAATAATGTAGGGCTTCTGTATCGATCCAGTAGTGGACGTGACTTGATTTAAGGAAAACAGGGTGAAATGGCTTCATGGCTCCTGCCTAATAGGAAAATCACACAATGTCCTGCAGTCAGTGAGACCACAATGTGTAGGATAATATCCCACTATGAGAACCAGCTGAGGTTGATTCCCAGGCAGACCTGGTAGCCTCGAACAGCTCTGGCTTACTGAACAGTTGGAAAATGCACTCCCCCTTTATATTTGTATGCATATTACACATTTAGCATGCCAATGAAGGACAAATACAAACACCAGCAAATATGTTTCCTCAAAGGAAAAATGCTGTGTTTGCACTCTCGTCAACTCAGCCGAATCATTTAGGTTCGACATGGTGTCGCTGTCAATCAACATCCAACACAACATCACACACATACTCCCTCAGCATGTGGGGAAAACCTGCCACGTAGGGATATAGAATATAGAATATAGATATAGAATCTAACTGGCAGATGTACTAGGGATACTAAAGTAAGTGTGTACAGTGTGTGCGTGCGTGCTTGTGTGTGTGTGCGTGTGTGCGTGAGTGAGTAGTAGTCTAAAAAGAGTGATCTTAAACTAAAACCTTGACTGTGTGTGTTATTTACATCAATTTATTTTACATCAAAGTTTGGGATGAGGCATTTAATCTGCTTGCTAAAGTGATTGCACTTGTAACAGGGATAGTGCTGTCCCTCCCATCCTACAGTAGATCTAGCATGCATCCGTCACACCCACAGCTACCTAGTACACACGCAGACTATTGTGTGTGTTCTATGGCCAGAGGTGGTTTTATTCCATCTGCACTTCATCTCAATGGAGGTTATATTATTGAGGTAAGTGATATACTAAAGTGTTTCTCTACAGATCACTGTTATGGCACAGTACAAATTATGAGAAGTAGTGGTTGATATGATGAATATCATCGTGTCTTGTCGAGACAGGCACAGCTTTGTGTTACAGTGTGCTTTCTCTGCGTTTGCCTTATGTAGCCATGCACCGGGGGGGCAGCAGGACCTTCTTCCAGATGCAGAAACAGTAGATCTGGTGTGGGGAGCCAGTTCCAGGGGGGTGGAGTGGGTGGGGAAGGTCACAGCATCATAATGACCAAGCCAAATATTGGTCTAGTCCATAATCTGAGAGCATAATGAGGTCCTTTTAGAGAACGGCATCAGTGGAATCTGGACAGTGATGGTATGCCAGAGAGAGGCAGGTTACTGGGTCCTGCCTGTTTCCACTTAGGCTAGCCTGGTCTCTGGTGGCCCGGTCCAAATTCAATACACAGCCCTGTGTCCAGCATGCAAATGAATTGTGGCTCTGTTTGGCATTTGATAGGTGGAGAATCTGACAGTCAATTTGGATTTTACCAGGAGGACGGAATAATACTGCCGCTGAATTATGATTCACCTGTTTTATACTGCCTTTTCTGTTTACAGAGGGCGCTTGCATGGCGGAATTTCACAAAACACTACCCAGAAAGTTCTCTCTCTCTCTGGATGCCAGAAGCGTGTCATACTGAAAAGAGCGGGAGAAGATAGTGAATTAATGTACCCACAGTCACATTCTGCCCACTTTCATGGCCATACTGTATGATTAGGTTGTAGGAACTATCTGGCAGTTCCTTTTTACTTTGCTAGTATTTCTGGATCCATAAATAGCTTCAGTAGATACACATTTCAAAGAATGAATAAATGAGAAAATATCTGCTTAAACAGATTCGGTCACAGTTAACCAAAAACGCAGCAGCAGCACAACACCACATAGAGTACAGAATGCCATAAGTGCTAGTTGTGTGCCATTGAACATCCACGCTAAAGGAGCCTGCTTTCCTCAATAGGTTATTCTAGTGTTATTATGAGAACACAACATGGTCATTATGGTTGTGGGACTGTGCTCAGGGTGGCTAACTGCTTCCAGGGTGCCAACACTACAGATGCTTGTGGTCAAAGAGTCAGAGAGAGAGAGAGAGAGAGAGAGAGAGAGAGCGAGAGAGAGAGAGAGAGAGAGAGAGAGAGATAGTAGACAGACAGGATACTATTTGAGAAACCCATGCATCCCACTGAACCAAGCTGGACGTAAACAGAAAATATGGGTTGATGGAACCAGCACCCAGTATTCTAGAAATACTACAATAACGTGGTTAGGAGTCACCTGTATAGGTAAAAATACGCACAATACCACAGAGACTTGCCTGAACACAGACACACGCATAAACATATACATGTTGTATTAATACATGCACTGTACATGACATTAGGTTGTTTCATTTGCTTCCCCCACAACTTCCTCTAAACACTGCCACTGTTACTGTTTGTACTGGTATTGTCACAAAGACAATAGAATGAGATAGATAGAAACATTTTAATACTATATTTTACATTCGTTTGTGAATTGAATTTATATAAAATTCCTTTTTATAAAAGCACTGCCACCAAGATTGACACGACCTATGTATTTTTATTTATTTTACTTTTTGTTGTTGTTCGTGACATTATGCTGCTAATTAGCTCCATGTGACTAGGTACTGTACAGCTTACTGTAAATGCTTTTAGCTAAACAGCTCGTATTGCTATTGCACTGCATCAAAGAACAGGCTTGTGTGCTCACTTTAGGCCCAAGCTGCAATTTGGGCTCAAGGCGTGGTCCGGCACCCGCTGGGCAGTGTCCGCCCTGCGTACAAGTAATGACCCCTTCCCTATGGGATGTGTTTGATCTGGGCTGCCTCTGTGCATAGGCAGGGCCTATTTCTGGAGCATGGGGGGGAGTGGATAAAGGGAGCTTTCAGACCTAGTGCCATAGACCATAATTAAGCAGCTTTAAGGGGTGGCAGTGAGTGTGCTAGCTAAAGCACACAGTTTGTAATTTAGAGGCCGGAGGCCGCGAGCGACGATGTGGCTCATTGGAAGTATATAGGAGAGTTAGGTGGTACGCCGCCTTGAAAGACTGTGTACAGGGGACTATAAAGAGGATGTCAATGACATGCGTCCATAAGCATGGACCCCTGGGGCCAATTGACTGACAGGCCTGTCTCCTGAGCAAAGAAAAAAAGTTCATGATGAGTGACATGCTGTCATTCACTGTAGATAAGATAGAAAGGCAGCATGCAGTATTCATTCAAACTGGTGTGGAATGCGGCTGTCGTGAGGTGGAGTAGGCAATAACAAGTCTTGCTATCTGATTCCAAATGGCCTAATTCACCACTTTTCCCTTCCACAAACGCTTTAAGTCTTGTAACAACCCATTATGAATTATTCAAAATTAACTATGATTAGTGGGAGATTATAGTGTAAGGTTCAAACCTAAGGTGTTGGTTTCTGAGACAGAATTAATTCCATTGATGTGCTTTTTAGTGCTTTAGCTATATACACTTTGCAGTGTATTTAAAAAACTAAATGAAAGAAATACAAATTAAACATGTTGTGTTTTTCTCTTACTCTTCCTCTCTTTTCTACTGGCAGCCTGTATCACCATGGTGACTTAAACAGCCATGCAGTCATTTCTTGAGGAGACAGCTAGAGATGAATGAAGCCTCTCAGTCATAACTAAATGAGCCGCATTTCCCAAATATCTTATCATCTGTAGTCAGGCTATACCATTTTAATGGTTTTGTAAATAGCCTGGCTTCTCATTGGCATGGTCCTGTGTGCTGTGATCTCTCTGGCTTCTGGTCCAGGTGTACCCCCTTCCCCCTATACATATATACTGTATCTCCATTAACATCTCTCTAATAAAGTGTTAATCTATTGATAATTCTTCACATTACAGAACAACACATGACTGGCCCATATGAGGCAGAAACAACAACAAACAACCCCTACCCAAAAGAAGTAGTGTTAACTGCAACTTTAGGAGACACTCTCATGGAATAACCCCAGCAAGTCCACCTGTTGCTGCTGGGCAAACAAGAATCTGTACTGCTATAGTCAGCACGTTGTGTAGAACCTGCTGTGTCAAAATGCATGCCAACCATATGTCTCCGTGGTTTATTATGTCTTGGCCACCCCCTGGAGAGGGCGTGTAGTTGCTCGGCACAACCGCTGGGTTTGTAACTTGACACCTGCAGCTCTGCGGTGCCTTTGCCCTTGCTTACCCGCAGAAAAGCCATTTAAATAGGAAAGAGATGAGTCCAGCGCTCTTGATTCGTAACCCCCTTCCAACAACCCAACTTTTCTTTCTGCACTACTCTTCCGTCTCTCTGGAGCGGCATAAATGAATGAAACACAGGGGATTATCCTAAAACAGGCACCCAGGAGGAACACATTCTGTCAAGCAATCCCGCAGAACGACCCAGGAGTTTGTGTCGGGCTTGGAAGGCAAAAAAGTATGAGAATTCCTTGGACCTTAATTTCAGGTTTCTCCAATGTGTAAGACGGCGACTAGTGCCTTCTGCCCCCATCGCAAAGGAGTCACGCTGTGATTAACGGATCCGGTTTTTGACTGCCAGGACAAATGAATACAAATGAATTTAGGGACCCGAAGGAGAGATTGCAGAACCTCTCATCTCGACACAAAGTAAGTGGTCTTCTTTTGCGTTGACAATAGATTGCTGCAGACGCTTGAAATATTAAAGGTTACCCTGAGGATTTGAGGATGCTGTGGAACCCGGGAATGGTAAGTGCAGTAGGCCTATATTTAAACAGTTGGCCCTTACCTCAGCGCGCTCACCTGCTCGGTGCCTTTTGGCAGTTGTCCAGCTCAACAATCAGTTTCAATGGACAAACGGGATGCGTCCGCTGGCGATTAAGTGCGATCTGTAGTCTACCAGTAATTTGGATGCAAATAGCCATTACATAGGCTATATGTAATTAGGCTAAGTGACTAAATGCAATCAGACACATATTGATCTGATGTTTCGTCATTTACGCGCGAGGCTTTGAAGCATAGCATATACTGTAGCTTATACTCTCCCACAGAAAGAACTCAGAAATAAATCAGACATTCGTGTTATTATGGCTAGGCTTTTACAAACATTTAATATTGTGTGTTTTGTTTAGGCCTATGTAATTTTCTCGTGTTAGCACACTGAAGGCCTTTCTTTTTAGTTTTTAGTTTTTTTGTCGAATATAGTCAACCGTTAACCTAACTACACACAAATCTGAATCTGTGCAAATTGAGAGAGAAAAAAAATAAGAAGAATTTGCGTTATGAATTACATTACAGTAACATTTATTTGCTTGTTACTCCACCACGTTGATGGATACCTTATCCTAAACAATTTTAACAAGCTTGAGTAATTTCAGTTTCTTAGAGTCTAGGCCTAGGCTACTGTATATCAGGTTCACTTTTAGTAGTCAACACTAGGCCTACTCTTTTTACATACAACTCTGAATAAGTAAAAGTGAGCGATGAACATTTAGAATGTAGCAAAGATATATTTTACTCACATCTTTTCCATTTGGGAACATATTGTAATTCCTAAATTAGCATAATTTGCCTATTAGACAAGAAAATGTGTTTTCAAAAGATTTTTTTTAACTGAGACAGTAGATACTTTTTATAGCCTATATTATAGCCTACTAATTTAGCTAAATAGCTGAGCATACCTAACACTATCAGTATACCTATCCTACGTTTGTACTAGAGTAATTGCAAAATATTGCAATTTTAACAAGTTGCCTACAGTAAGCTAGAAGGTAATTTACGCATAATGCACAATTTGTCCACATGGTGTCACACTCCATGTTTCTCTTGTAATTTATTCCTCCAGTATTTGATGCAAGAAATGTCCATGTGTACAATAACAACCACATCGAAAAAAGTTTACATTAGTTTTCTTATTATAGGAAAATCTGATAAAGTATTCGATTTCTGGTGACGTGACTGTCTTAGTTTCAGGATCATTATGCTATGTAGAACAAGTAATCGTAGAAGAGATACAAATGTAATGGCCAGCCTAACGTGGGGAAAGATTGTAGTAGCCTATGTACCGGACCTTAGGAATTTTCCACTGCCCACGTGTGTGTGTGTGTGTGTGTGTGTGTGTGTGTGTGTGTGTGTGTGTGCGCGCGTGTGTGTGCATGTGCGTTTGTATGTTTGTGTAGTCTGCGCACGGGGGGACAGATACAATATTGGGAACTGTCAGAAAACGCTACCCTGATGACTGATTAGCTACTGTCTATTTGTTATTACTGGCATAATGAAACTTAAACTTAGTAGTGGGATATATATATATTTATAAAAAAATAACATTCTCAGTGACTGTTCTACTGTTACTGTTTTATAACATATACTATATGCTATACTGTAAAAAAAAAAAAAAAAGAATGCTTATAAAGATTAGCTATGATTTGAGGCTGAAATAGCATAGTTTAACCTTTGATATGTAGGCTATACAATTTTAACATAACACGATTAAGGCCACACGGATAAAAGTAAGTAGCATATTTTATAGTGTAAGTGGCCAAATCTTCTTAGCATACTGTATCAGTCCAGATTGACTCACTTTGCTAATTGTTTTTGGCCAAACACCAGTTGAGGTGAAGGGAGTATAGGATTTGCAGTATGGGTCTCCCTCCTTATCCATCTCTAAACAGTGGAATAAGTAGGCCTAAGTGAGGCCATTTTACATGAATGAAATAGTGGTAAAAGCTTGTCCATGGTAGCCTGCATTCGGTATTATATCTGCAGTCCAGCTGAGGAGTCCCCTGAGGAAAGTCATGTCACAGTCTGGAGCTGCAGTGTGAAAACCACAACAGACAGGAACTATGTGCTGATGTTAGCCGTATTGACTCACCATAGTGAAGACTGGTTAGCATCCACCTCCTCTCTTCAACTTGCAGTAAAACCCTGCTCGTACCAAGGTTTTAAACACTCACTTCAAAGCCCCAATTAGAAAACCAAGAAAACAGCATATAACATTTATTTGTATATATATAAAAAGCCTGGGACAAAAGATTCAAATTCCCAGGGAATTAGGTGCAGGTTGCACAAAGGCAGCGTAAAAATGACAGAGTCCATTAGACATGAAGATTCTCAACTTTTATGACTCATTTTCACAGGCCCACTTATAAGATTCCACCGGAGACTCCAACCACCTGGTCGACTGATACAGACATAGATATACATAGATGCAGATATAGGCAGGCAGGCAGACAGACATACAGACAGGGAGGCAGACAGGCAGATTCTTATTTAGCTGTGCATGGTGTTGGAACAGAGATGTTTTGCATTACTCACCAGGAGGTCAGACTGTGGTTTGCCTGGTTTTCCAGAATTCCATGCTCCACACAGGAGAAGACTTGCGGTCACACATAATTTGTAACTAAACACCGCAAATACACACGCGGGTGTGCGCACACAAAAATTTTCGACACATTCTCAGATTTGTGTACATTTATTGGGGAGGGGTTGGGGGTGGGGGGGGGGCTGTTAGAGCAGTTGGTGGGAGAACATTTAAACAGTTACATTAAGAGTATGTAGCATTTATTCAAAAAAATTTGCTGAATGACGTGTATGTGTGTGTGTGTGTGCTTGGGATCTGCGGCCCACCGGGCCCACCCCCATCTGCCTCCCAACCCTCCACACACAGCTGTTTTAGACATTTCCTCCTCCGCTGTGTGTGTGTGCTACAATGTGTCTGGAAGATCTCCAGCGGTGAGCGGTGGCAGCCCTGTCTGTTAGCAGCTCTCAGCACCAAACTACAGTGAGGTGTGCTGATGGCTGCTTGTGTGTGTGTGTGTGTGTGTGTGTGTGTGTGTGCGTGTGTGTGCGTGCGTGCATCACATGCAAGTTTGTTGTCTAAGGCTGCTACCACATTTCAGCCCTACACACCCCAAGCCAGCTTATGTATGTGAATATGTGTGTGTGCGTGTTTTGGAGGGAAGTCCTTTATCCTTATGATACATGTATTTGCAGTGTAACCCAGCTAGATCAGATATACTGCAGGTGTTGATTTGAAAGTAGTTATTCTTTTCAACACTGTTTGTGTTCAGTGAGCATCCCAGGGCATGTCAATTGTGTAGTGACTGCAGCCCAGGTTAGTTATTCACTTTAAAAAAGAAAATGCTGATATTGTAAGCTCTATGATGTGCTCCACATTAAATATAGTTACCCTCATTAAAAACTCTAGTACAGTAGGTTGCTGTCAGCTTGGGGAAACACCGACCAATCAGGGCCAGGTAGGTAGTTTGTGGTGACTATAACAGTTAAATGCTGGGTCTGGCATTCTTGAAAGCGCTTGCTAAATTGGAACTCAAATCAAAACAGAAGCACCTCTTCCTTCAATGCCATCGGTTGCTTCTTCAGAAGCTCCGCCCCACACATTGAAAATATATTGCCAAGGATAGGATGTTGTTGTGTGCGGTCTGCACCACTTTGTTTGTGTTCTCATGCACAGAGCCAGGACTGTGTAGAAGTAACAGATTATGTTTTTCAGCATGCACAGAGAATGGTACGATAGTGGACTGCAAGGAGATTTTTGACAAAAAGCATATTAATTTACAATTAGCTTGCTATGCCTTAAAGTGAAATCATCCTCATGTGTATCATGTTCTAATGTTTTGAAGGTGAGCCAATCTTATAGTGATCACCGCCTGGCTGACAAATAAGCTCCCAACAGATCATAGAAGCTGAGCATGCAATGTCAGGCTAGGGTTCTACCTATCTGCGGAGCCCGTTTTGTTTTAACTAAACATTTCTAGTGTTTGAGTTACTTTTCAAGTTACTGTTTATGTAGAAGTGCTTGCTAATTCCTTCTCTTTCTGCTTCCACAGGAGAGCCCTATTGCTCTGTACAGTTTTATATTGTACTTGTTACCTGGGACGTGCACAACTACACTCTGAAGGTAAGATACAGCATGGATAAATAGTTCAACTTGTTGGAGCGTTGGAGGTTCTGGGGTTATTTTATGCTTGATGGTCATAGCAAAGTCATGTAAACACATTTCTGTTATTTCCATGGACACCAGTGTTGAGTGAGAGTAGCACCAAACATTAAAGAGAAAGTTCCCTCGAAACAGCAGGTATTTTATACCCATGACGAATTTGTCTGTCAGCTAAAGTTATTACAATGTGTTCACAAGCTTGTCCATCATGAATACTCATTAGAGAGGGAAGAATTGTCATACAAATCTTTGTTCTCCAAAGAGAGCTTAAGGAAGACTTAATACGCCACCTTAACTGTGTAGCGGAGATGTTTTTAAACATTTAAATATCTAAAGCAATTCATGATGAAACCCAAAAAAAGCACTTACAGTAGGCTGGGAGGTCATGTTGTAGTCCATTTAATGATTTGTTTTAAATGTGAGGAAAAATGTGTATACAACCCTTCATAAGAATCAACCCCACTCACTTGCATACATGCTGCCAGTTTAGTGCAGATTGATTGATTAGATTAGGAAAGCGTTTCACATTCTCTGTTGACAAGGGGAGTGAAATGGCACAGCTGAGGTGGTCAACTTAAATGTTTAACCGAGGTCTATTCCCTATATGACAAGCTTGTAGGTACAGATAAAGTAATGAATCATGGGTTTCACTGCCAAACCATGATGCCCTTTACAGTATGGATAAGGTGTAGTTTTGTCAAGGAGATCACACATAGAGAAGAACATGGCATACTGTATATTGGTCTAGACTATAGACCGATATACAGTATGCTATCAAGCTAGAGTTGAATAACTGTTGAATAATTGATTGTATTGCAAGTGTGAATATGACAAGGTACTCACATCTCTATGATCTCAAGCACAAGTGGTGCTACTGAACTCATTACTTTCTGAGACAAGGCCAGGTGATACAAGACCAAAACAAGTCCAGAACAAGCAGGGTGTCTGAGGTCACAAGGTAGTAACCTCCATGAAGCCTTCAATCCCCTCTTCATGAGAGTTGGTAGTGCTGCCCAGATTCAAATATTGAACACAAAGACCATAAGATGAATGAATGGAAGACTGGAAACTGCAGCCTGGTTCCAGGTAGACAGATTGTATGCTCCCTTGCAGTTCATCTGGCCATGTTCTGTTCTGGATGGTGTGGGGGATTTGAAAAGCAAGGACTGGGTCTTTGTCGGAGACAGTGCCAAAGGAGTGGCAGACTGGGGTGGTGGTTCCCCTCTTCAAAAAGGGGGACCAGTGAGTGTGTGCCAATTACAGGGGTATCACACTACTCAGCCTCCCTGGTAAAGTCTACTCCAAGGTGCTGGAGAGGAGGGACGTAGTCGTGGTGGAGAGGGGTTGCGGAGGAGTACTGAGAAGTGCTGGGAAGCAGATATTCAAGGTTTCTTATGCTATAAAAGTCACAGGAAAACATCTCTTCTCAAGAGAAAAACACAATATTTGTCTGTGGATATTAATGTTCCTTTGGGAAACTGGGTGATGCCACACACGACATATCATCTTTAGGGAGGTATTAGGTGGAGTAGAGTGGTTTTTGCAAAAAAGGAGAGAACAGAGCCTTGTGATCATTTTCAAGTTAGCTTTGAAGATGTTAACTCGATGGATCTAAATAGATCTTCTGTTGCTCAGGTTCTGGAAAAAAAAGGATATACTGTATTTGGCCATTTATTAGCCAACATACAGCAGTTTGTTGATAAAGGGATGGTTAAAAATAAATTTATTTTTGTCTTATACATTTTAATGTGGTATAGATGTTGAAAATACTATTTAGCAAAGAACAATTTGACAATGTTTATTTGTCTCTACGTCCCCAAACAAAGTCACTGTAGAGTAAATCTAAACAGAACATGAGGGTTAACAAGCTGGAAATGCATTTATTCAAGAACATAGTTAACAGTTCTTGTTCTGCGCTTTGGTTTTAGTGAGTGCCACAATTAAATGTCCTCTTCCAGGGAAAGCAGAGAGCTCTTAATTGTCTTGGCTGCTTCTTTTGGGAGCTCGTAGGAACATTTGCTGCTCTGCCAGTGTGGTCGGTCTGTTGGAGGGGAAGAACTGAAATTCATTCACTGATCCTCCTCGCTTCCATTCTTTCTTGAAGAACCGATTTCCAAAGCTACAGCAAATTACTCCACTATGTCCTATTAATACGTCTAGGAGGCTCAGCAGTTTTCCTTTAGTTTGACAGTGTCTGGGAAAAGCTCTTTCTTCTATAACCCTGCTTTACATTTTTCTCGTATACATCTTGGTGTATAATATTAACGTGTATATATATATATATATATATATATATATATACTGTGCCTAATGCAGCCATACATACCTGTACACATAGGTGTCTCTGTGTGTTTGTGCTTGTGGGCACAACATGTTTTCTAATCTCTTTTGCTACTCTTCCACACTCACTATAACAGCGCAGCTTGGATATTGTATTAGCAACATTAATGTTCTATTGAGTTCATTATGTCTCCAGCTGCAGCATGGTGGTTCATGCTGTCATCTGCCTTTGTCTCTTGTGTAATGTTACCATACACAGATATGCTGAACCTTTTTTCCCATTTTCAATCATCCATCTGTGAAGGGATTATCTTTGCTGAATCCCTTTGAGTGAGTATTCTTTAAAGCTGTGCTGTCTTGAAAGGGTCCTTCAACATGGCCTTGTTTCTTTCCCACAGTTGCCCTGGATACTTGACAAATACTGTATCAAAGGCTGAACTCTGCTTTGTTTATGATATATGGAAGTCTTTCCATCTAGGCCCCTACTTTGCAATTCCTGTACTGTATTTCCATTACTGTATATGTAATGGAAAATTATTGTGTATGGATTCGTTTTTTGAACTAGGGACTGAAATGTAAATAAGGCAGCTAGATACAGCTTCAAACGTTATTCTAATAAATTGTGTGCTGATTACTGGGCATGATTCCAAAATAACACGCATTAAACGGAACAGTCCTAATTAACTATTAAGTGGATGTTAAACGTCCTTCCACAACACACAGTATAGAGGTGTATTGTCTGTCTCTAACAACACTCTTGTTATCATGCAGATGTGGACATCCTCCAGCAGCTGGGGCTCAAGGGAGAAAAGACGCTGCGCTCGCTGCCAGCAGGGGTCATACCATTCCGATCTGGGATCATCTTCACCCAGCGGGCGCGCGTGGAGGCTCCATTACGCTCCATCTTCCCAGCAGCCATCTGGCCAAACCTTGCGCTGGTCCTGAGCATACGTTCACACCGTGTCAACAACGCCTTCCTCTTCACCCTGCTCTCGGGCCGCAAGAAGCTCCTACTCGGCCTGCAGCTTGTTCCAGGCCAGCTGGTTCTCCACACCGGGCCCAAGACCTCAGTGGCACTGCCCCTTGACCCCCACAATGGCCAGTGGCATCATCTGGCATTGGGAGTAGATGGACACAGGGTGACTCTATATGCCTCCTGCGGAGAGCAGAGTGTTCATGCAGACTTTGGTTGGGATGGTGAGGGGGGACTGGCTCCTGACCCCCATGGGTCCTTCCTAGTGGGCAAGATGAGCCAGCAGCTGGCCTCTGCGCAGTTTGAAGGAGCCATCTGCCAGTTTGACTTGATCCCCTCTGCGCAGGCAGCTCACAACTACTGCAGGTACATTAAGAAACAGTGCAGGGAAGCGGACACCTACAGGCCCAACCTCCCGCCCCTGCTGCCAATATTACCTAGAGACCCCAACATTACAACGACCCAAACTGCACCTGCAGCTGGGGTTCTGGACCCAGCCAGGAAGCCCTTGCGGCAGAACTTGGCTCGAAGTGCTGCAGCTGCAGCCTCTGCTGTCAGATATATAGCTTCCACGCTTGCAGCAAATCCTAGTCGCAGGACCACTCCACCACCTCTGCAAGGAACAGTAGCGCCAGTGACAGTAGAGCTTGGAGTGGCATCCCCACTAGTCAAGGCCTGGACTGAGACTGTGACAGTACCACTTAGGACTGGAGCACCACCCACCAAGCCCTCCACCCCCAAAACGTCTACTCAGAAATCATTGAGAGCCACCACCCCAAAGCCAACAGGGAAAAGCAGCCCAAAGAAGACAACAATGGGACTGGGCAGCAAGAAGAAGCCTACTGTGCTCCCAACCACTGCCAATACCAAACCCTCCAAAAATATTTCTTTCATTACAGATCAAGGTGAGCTCCCAAAGAAACTCCAACCAACTGAAGCCATCAAGGTCCCGCCCAAGTCCAAAGTTGCCACCTCCAAAGCAACCACATCCAAACCTGCGACTCCCAAAGCAAAACCCTCTAAGGCAACCCCTTCTAAATCAACCACATCCAAAGTCACTTCTTCAAAAACCACCCCTTATAAAAAACCCAAGACTCCCCCCAAACAGGTAAAGCCCACCAAAGCACCAAAGTCCACCAGAACTATGGTAACCCAGCGACCCAGCAGATCTTCTAACACCCCAGTGACCCCTCCTGCCACCGCCGGCTACCAGAGCTGGGATGTGGCTCCTACCTATATCTCCCTGTTGGCTGGAGCTCCAGGACTGAAGGGAGAGCCAGGTCCATCTGTAAGAACCTCCTTTTTCTGCATGGCCTGTGTATATCGACTTTAGGTGTGCGTGTCATGGGGTGGACAAACATGTACTCAAGACACTGTTACAGTTGGGGGTGGTTTAAGTTACGTTAAAGGGGACAAATGATGCCCCTTTTCCTTTGCACTATGTGAAACTACCACATAGATTATTTATAAGAGCAAATCTTAATCACGTCGGTTTGGTGACCTTTGCTTTAATGCAAATGAGCCGCTGCTCACCGAACCCTTTTTCTGCATAGGGTGCTGACGTGACAGCCAGGATAGACTTTGCAGCTCCACCACGAGTAGCTTTGAGCTGTGTTGGGATTATTGATTCATTATATAAACGGTAGGGACGTTTTCAACCAGAATTCCGTTTTACACAGCATTCTCAAGGCGTAATAATGCGCCTTCATTCCGCCTCGCCGTTCCATGGAAAGGGTGTGGCAGGTGGAATTGGGGGGTCATTATTGCCACAAAATCACGCGCCAGATGAGCTGGCTGCGGGCAGTCACACAGACACTCACAGCGACCTAGATTAGCTAGCACACAGCCATGGACATATTACCCAGACACATTAGAAGAGGCTAGCAGCTATCTACTGAATAGCGACGACAAAATTACCGTACATTCACACCTCCAGAGCTTTGCTGGGATCTTGTGAAAATGTAGCCGCCTTAAGAGCACTCTCGGGCGGGTTCCGAGTCACAGAGGTTCCGGTGGTAGCCTAACTCCGGAGATCCGACCGGGATCTCGATGAGAATGTACCCGCCATAGGAGCACTACTGTAATTAATAATTTAATAATTCATTATTATGGGGTACGCCTATTTCACCAATCCATATACACATAGCCTAGGCTTAGTGAAAGGTCCCTTGAAACAGACCAGAGGAACCAGGTTATACATGACCAAATACTATACAGTATATGTTACTGTGATATAGAGAGTATAATTCAGTCCACCCAATCTCCCCGTTTATGTTTTCAAAGTTCTAAGCATAGCTGGAGCTGGGGTGGATATTGTGGGTTCAGGGGATGCTAGAATAAAGGAACTATCCACAATTCTAGGTACCTTTTGTGAAGGTAGTTTTCAACAAGGAACATCAAATAGCTCCTAAATGGCAGACCTAATTCTAGGGCAACAGGGCTGTAAGTGAGTGGCAGTGCAGGCTAATGGGCTATTTCCTCCTTTTCCACACATGCTGCACCCAGTCACTCATCTGGCCACTGCACACATCCCTCCAGGCTGGCCCGTACTGTATGTGTTAGCTGTGTGCCTTGCCATCTCCTCACCAGATTCCTCTGAACGCGCAGGGCTAAGGGGCCTTCAAAGCAAGGTCAAGGGTCAGAGCAAGCAATAAACACCATCATTCAGCCATCCCGTGTGACTGTTAAGGCAGTTAAGTGCTCTCCTTTTAACCAAAGAGGTGGAAAAGCTATACTGATATATTCTGAGAACCTTTTCTCTGAGTTTTGGACATTTTCCACAACTGAAGGCTTTTCAGCACGACACTCCCAAGTGGATGAATGTGAAAAGTAGATATTCATAAACACTGACTTCACATGCCAGATCATGTGACAATGCTTACGCAGAGCAGAGGTGTGTTTCTGTAAACAATTAACAGAAATGGCACAAAGGAATGGCATAGTCATACATTTATCAAGTTGAGCATGTGTAGGTCAGAGATGTATGTAGGTAGATATTTTCCTATAGGTAGGTAGGTTTCTGTAGGGACATGGATATTCTTGAAATCACTGTGAAAAAGTGAATGTTGATAAAATAATGTATCCTGGCCAAGCAGCAAAGTGGCAAACACTGCAATTCATCGAGTGGCCACTTCACGCTGGCTGCAAAAGGGAGTCAATCAACATAGACTCCAATGTTAAAGAGATTTTATAGTCCAGGAGCTGAATGACGTCTTCAGGCTCGAGTTAATCCACACAGAAAATTGCCAGTCAGACAGAAAGTGAAATAAATATAGGGAATATTTTGCGATTCTAATGGAAGTTGATTTTCATAGTTTGTAGGCATTTATATTAAGCCTCTATATCCTTTAATGACATGTTAAGGCTAAAATGGCTGATTTCCCTTGCCTATCCCTTTAAAATATCCAACTTTACAGCAAAAATAAACATGTTTACAGCTTAGGAAAAAAAAATGTTGGTCTGTATACAGTAGTAGTTAGTCTCTCTGTTCAATAACTGTACGGGGGTGAATTTTTGTTTAACTCATCAGTTAAAAGTATATTAGCCATACATTTATCCCATTAGAATGAATAGGGGGCATTAGCTTCACTGCACAGCTGCCTGCTGGCCACCGTTACATATATACAGTCTATGATCCAGGCCTTCTAGACCATAGCTAACTGACTAGTGCAGTAGTCTATGATAACTATCAGCATGTGTCATGTGACATAACTGCTATGAAACATGCTCTGCCACCACTCTCTTGATTGACATATGTGTATGTACATAATATACTGTAGCGTGTGTAAAACCCTTTGATGTGCATGTGTTAAAGTCACCTTTAATCCACATTGTTTAATCCCTCTTTTTAAGAAGAAGCTGACCCACTGAATCATTGTTTAGGCCAGACAGCATATGTGTTTAAAGATGGATGTCATGGGATAAGAACACATATTCAAGGCAGCTGTCAACTACAGCCTGTCATTTCTAGTTCCTCACCATGAAAAGGTCACTACTGCTAATTGGGGTGGTAAAGCTGTTGTAAAGCCCTTTTCATCTGTAGAAAAGGATTTGGAATGGAGCTTACTGTAGCTGGAACAGTGTGAGTACTAACTGAGCCAGTATACATGTACTCACTGAATAGAGAATTAAATGAAATTAAAAGACAAGAAGAGAAAAGGAAGAATGGAAGGGGAGAAATGTATCATGGGGAAAGACAGAATGTTAGAAGGATGCATGGGTTTAAAGAGGTAGGAAGGCCAGAGGATTCAATCGAAAGAAGCAAGTGCAATAGAATGTATGATCAAGGATGGAAGAAGACAGGAAGGGAGGATGAATCATGGAAAGTGCAAACATGGGTGCTAGGTGATAAAGGGCATCACCCTTGTAGAGGTGTGGAGACTGTTAGCACCCTGGGGGTCCTTCTGGCCAGCTGTAGCTATAGGGCGGTCTCATCTGTGGAGCTGTCCTGTGTGACTGACACCACTGTAGAAAGACATAGACACTTGTGAATGGTACGCTCTGCTGTATGTGAAGTGCCTTCTGTCTCTTTACATTTTAAAATAGCTTTATATTGATAGCACTAACTCTAAATATTTTATTTTCAACTGAACTTACTAATTACTTATTATTACTCAATTTATTTTATGTTTTAAACAGATGTTGTTGTCATTCTAAGCCAGTATAACATTTTAAATGTCTCCCAACGCGTTACAGGAGTTATTACAGCATTAGCATACATGTACTGTATAGTACATGTATGCTAATTTCATACCAATGAACTGACATTCATTTCTGTCAATAAATGTGAATGTACTATACATATATCATCAATTGTGTAGATGTGAACACAGGTCCTAGTGGTGATATAGCTTCTCCACTGTGAAGCTCCCGGTCAGGCTCCCGGCAGTTTGGTGGAACGTGAGCCCACTCTAGACACACGCCACTGTTATTCCTCACAGCGCTTTTCCTCTTTTGATGAAAATAAAATAAATGAGTGCAGGCCCAATCAAATATTGAGGGGCATTGAGAGGCGGGAAGTGGCATGTTAGCTTCTGTTGTTTCTACTGTTTTGCAATGCAAGCAGCCCAAACAGCCTGATTGACCTCTCATCACTGATGGATGGAGTTACATTGAGGAGGAAAGGTGTCAGTTTTAACCCAAGTGCAGGGTATTAATACCGTGCCAGAATATTTGGGAAGGGAGGTCGGTACACAAAAGTAGAAAGGAAGTAGTCCTAAATAGCCCTTGTACATTTGGTAGATTATGAAAGTTGGAAGATAGCTCCACTTAGGCGCTGACACTGCAAGGAAGCTTTATAAACACCATTATCTCTCTCGCTCTCTCTCTCTCTCTCTCTCTCTCTCTCTCTCTCTCTCTCTCTCTATCTCTCTCTCCCAGGGACCACCAGGACCTACAGGGAAGCCAGGGCAGCCAGGAAGGCGTGGCTCACGGGTGAGTCTGGGTTCTGCCTTCCACAGGATTTGCTTTGTGTGACCTCTCAGACACCTCGGGCCTCCTCCACGCCCCTTCACCTCCTCACCTCTAGATACATAGCACACACACAGCAATACTGGCCACAACGCTCCCTGTGTCTGTTATTGTGAGCACTGTGAGTGTGTGTGTGTGTGTGTGTTATGGTTGCGCGATGTCTACCAAATTGGCATCGATCAATGTCTACAGTGAAACATATTGATAAAAATGTGTGATTAGTTATAAATGAATCAGTATCTATAAAATGGAAGTAGTAGTTAAAGGTATAGTCAGCAATTGCAAGCTAATTGTATGCTAATACACTTTTTGTTAAATTCACTAAATATGTGCACGTTGCTCTGTCTGGCTGGCTCTTGGGATGTGGAACGTCACTTCACTGTGGGGGAAGGAGCCAGAACATGTGCGGGAGGTGGAGCGCTACCATTTAGATCTGGTTTGGTTCTGGAACCGTTCTAATATAATCTATTCTACTCTGGAGTTGCCCAGGATGTGAGGCGTCGGGCGGGTGTGGGGATACTAGCAAGCCCCCAGCTGAGCGCCGCTACGTTGGAGTTTACCCCGTTAGACAAGAGGGTCGCCTCCCTGCGCCTGCGGGTTGTGGAGGGGAAAACTCTGACTGTTGTCAGTGCCTTTGCACCGAACAGCAGTTCGGATTATCCGGCCTTCCTGGAGACCCTGAATGGAGTCCTGTATGGGGCTCCAGTAGGGGACTCCATAGTTCTACTGGGA
>JAODTR010000004.1:979453-990710 GCA_025399935.1 Amblyopsis rosae | reverse complement strand
CTCCAGAAAGTGCCCATCTCCCTCTCATTTATTTGGATCACAATTGCTCTTTGATTAACCTCCCCCCCCCCCACCCCCCCTCTCTCTCTCTCTCTGTATGTATTTCTTTTAACCCCACAGGGTGACCCTGGTCCCCATGGCAACCCAGGTCGACCCGGTCCGCCAGGACTCAAGGTACATCCCAAACACAAACCCTGAAACCCTGCAGGCTGTTTGTAAAAGATCCGGGCAGACGCCACAGTTTTTCCACATTAAAACCCATTGTGTTTACCTACCTGCCCAGACTGTTACTTTAATGAGTGGGTTAAGTTGCTCCAACCAGAATGAAACAATGGTCGAGTGATGGTTTTACATTCTCTGGGATAACTGTACCTACAGTATCAACTGGAGCCTATAAAGGCATTGCAGAAATAACAGAAATACAGTATTGGTATAAACAGTCAAGTGTCCACAGTGGACCATTTTCTTGTCTTTCTTCATCTGTCATTCACATGAGCCTGTATTCATATGTACTGTATGCTTGGTGGGTATGTGTGCATATGTGAATAGACCTGAGTAAAGCTAGGCTCTGTAAATAGTAACACAAACACAGTGGTGCAGACCGCACCATACATTACTATTCCAGCCAGCACAATGTGTTTTAAGTGTGTGGGGCAGAGCGCCTCTGAGGGAGCAGTCAAATGACATTGAAGTAAGAGGCGTCTGGTTTTGATTCATTTCAAATTTCAACAAGCTTTCGCCAGAATGACTGACTATGCCTTTAATGACAATTGTGTAGCTGCACACCATGTTTTAATCATTACCAGATGCATGCCTGAAGGACATAGCATTCACATTTGTCTACGTAACTCCTTACAACCTTTATTCTTGTACATTGTCTGTCTGACTTTAATCATACAGTATACTAGGTTTGTCATGCTTTAAAAAGCATTACTACACCCTTAAGATGCCAAAATAACATTTCATGACGAATCTCTAATGTTTCCGCTCATGTTTAGTTTAGTTCTTTATAACGTTTTATTAGTTATTTGCTATACGGACAGGTTATTTCCTCAGAAAGAAATATTTACTTTCTTGCTTTCAGAGGGGTTTTGGCTAATTTGTAGAAAAACAACAACAACAACAATAACAACAGAGGAATAGACATTTAGGCATTCCTCTTGTTTTAGTGCCTGTCCATAGTGTAGTGCTAACAGGGAAAATCTTAGTTAATCCTGCTCCTGTGGGTGGCAGGCCTGTTGCCAGAGCATTTCCATAGTGTAGATGTCTGGAGGTGCACCCCTCAGTCGTTCATCATGGGAAAAGGGGGAGAAGTTGTAAATAGCCAACACGAGAGAGAGGGAGAGGAATATCTTAATTTAAACCCAGGGCTTTGATCTACAATTGTTGTCCCTTCTTGAAAACAAAGCATGGTGTTTTAGGGCCTGTTTGGACACTTTTACTATACTGTTTGTAACATGTTACCAGACGCACACGTCCATTAAACCTTTTTTGTTTAGGCTTTTCGTCCATAGAGGCAGGGAAGTTCTGGAGTTTATCTTTCCCTCCAACCATAGGTTGATTAGGTTAATTTAATAAATGATGCTAACTAAAATGTTCCACCTCAATTGGCTGTGAAATGTGAGCATTAGAATAACATTGGAGAGTCTATGTTTGTTTGGACTCTTTTCATCTGATTTTTGGTTTGAATTTAGTTTTTGGAACATAAATTCTCTGCTAGTCTGAGTACAGTATACAAGTCTTGGTGTTGTTCCCAACATTTTGTTTTCTCCAGGGGAGGAAAGGAGACTCTGGCATGTCACCTGGACCTGCGCCTAAAGGAGAGAAGGTATCATTGATTTTCTCTTATAAGGCTTCAGATTCCATTCATCCTCAGGACTTTAAATATTATTGTTGGTGACTTTGCAATGCCACTTCATCTCTGTGTATTCCAGGGAGACCCGGGGATTATTGGTGCAGTGGGGTTTATCGGCCAACCAGGGCGAAAGGTAAGGCCAGCTCTGCTTTCCTGGTCTGAACAGCCCCTATTCTTCATCAGCAATGTGGCGTAGCAAAGGGTTAATATTATTCCTGGGTGCTCCTATTACAGCTGTGTGAGCCAGCAGGCAGTCTATTGCTGAGCTCTGCTAACTGTATGAGCTCATAACAGCTCTGAGCCAGGTCTGCATGGGCAAATGAGACCAGACAAAGAAGTTCTAGGTCTGTGTGAGTTAATCTCACCACTTTATGAGACGTATTGTCATACACACGTGTTTGTGTTTCACTGTGTCTTCATATAATCTACATGTGCGATTTGTGTGACAATTTAAAATTGTCGTGGGAGTACAACTCAATTACAACACCTCTAGCAAGAACACACACACACACACACACGCACGCACACCCCCACGCACGCACACACACACACACCAAAACCACAATCCATTTGGCATACATGCTCCCATGAGCACTAATGGAAATGTATATACTGAATCCCACCTAGACATACACACTGTACAGAGCAGTCATTATACTAAAAGCAGACCACACAAATGGTACAACTCAACCAGTCAAGTCACATGGTGCTTGCATACAATATATGAACCAAATGCTTTATATATATATATATATATGTATGTATGTGTTACAACGGTGGCATTACAGCCATATATTCTGCCCTAGCTCACTGTGCACAGTGTGGGCAACTATTGGCAGTAGAAGGATGTGGGTATAAAGTGTTCTCATCTAGTCTAAAACTATGCTATGGTGTAGCCTACTCGAATATATTACTTTCACTGCATGTACGCCTTGCATCCATATAACTACAGAGTTGTCAAGCTCCTTAAACAGAGCATGCTGGTTGGTTTCAAAACTCTGGGGTTGCATCTGGACTGGTATAAATGTATTAGTTTGGAAACTATGACGCAGATACCACCACACATTCGCTTTCTGATTGGGTCTTATCAGTATGTCGCATGAATGTATTATAATGTTGACGTATTTACTTTGCTACGACTCCCAATCAATGTTTTCTGTTGCCATGACACCCTATACTCAAGGGTTACTTTCAGTAAAAGTTCCACATCGTCGGCCCAAGAAAATAAATCTCTGGTTACATTTTTCACTATTGCTGTTCCGTTAGTAGTAGTAATTGCTCTTCAACTAGACAAGCTGTCCTGTTTACACCGGCACACACACATGCCCAGTCTACCTTACTGGTCATGTGATATGCATGCGTGTTAATATTGACAGAGATCAGTTCTTATACAGAGCTAACACTCATGTGGAAGGAGATTCTTTTAGTTATAATATATCCGTTTTAAAACGAAAACATATTAATGTAGATGTAGCCAAAAACATTATCTGTTGATTCTAACCTGCACGTTTTAGTATTGACTGTCTGTATTTATTATTTAATGCCGTGCTGCTGCCTGTCGAGTTCAGACCACTCTTGAAAAGGAGCTTTTTGTGGTTAAATAAAGCTTGTTATCTGGGAGTCAGAAGTCTATTACAGTGGGATTTTACCCTAGGGGTCTAGGAAGTTGTAGCCATAGTAACCTCATCAACACACCTGTGATCTCATGAGAGCATTCCATGTGTATTGGTCAACAGACCACGGAAGGAATGACTGTACGGGAAACTTTTCAAGCTAACCAGAAGGAGTCAAGATAGATTTCCGTAAACTCACCCATGGTTATTTATTATCCCCCACGCCCAACACACTGTTTCAGACATGTACTCGTGCTAAGCTACAGCACACCTTACACAGTGCCCTCTGTCTGGGCCACAACAAAAGGCGTTGTTGAGTTTTGTCTGTCAGCTGACTCACCTCTAGCAGCAAGACCTGTCCTAACGGGTCACAAGCCTGAGAGGGAGCACTGGGCCTGGCCTGGCCACCACAATAGGCCCAGAAACATGCCCTGTTTCTTCCACTCAGTCTTCCCCTTGCCTTCTGCTTCTCCTGCTGTAGCTGCTGAGCATGAGGAAAACACCACGCCAGGAGAGCTTCCTTTCTCTCTCTCTTAACACACACACACACACGCTCTAAATCAGACCTGGCCTGACACTCCAAGTGGGAATTCTGGAATTTCGCTGCTAGTTTTCCATGGAAAACTATAATGGAGAGAACAGCAGCGCTTTGAAAGCGTGATATAAGAGTGTAATTTTGCGGCATCAGACGAGCCAAACATGTTCCATTTTCGTACTACGCTTGTTCTACACAGATGGGACTGACAATGGATTTTCAGTATGGTACTATCTCACTCTGAGCTTTACCTCTCTTCTGAATGCTTCCTGTTCTCTCCTTCTTTGTTAGTTGCTCTTGTCTATGCCTTGCCAATGTGATAGACAGTTTAAGGCAATTCTAAAACATTTTGACACCAAATATTGATTATTTTCTTGTCTGTGAACCTAATATAGGCTATATATTTTTGTATGTACACAGTTTTTTTGTAAACATGTGCATGCATAATAAACTGTAAGCCTTGTAGCAGATACAGTACGGTATACTATATGTTTATACTATACTTTGAGTGTAGTGTAGTGTTGTGGGATGTCCCACCTGATACAATAGGTCCTGGGTTCAATCCCTGATGTGGGCTCTGTGTAACTCTACTTACTCAGAAGTGTGCGTTGTCTGGAGTTTTTGCTAAACAGCTAAATAATTTTAGCTACAGTGCTCTTTCTGTATTCAAGAAATGTCAATCGTGACATGTTAAAATGTAATTACTTGAAATCATAAAATTAAAAGGTTTCAGTTATATTTCTGGTGTAGGTGTTACGCTATGCGCAGGTGAGTGTGAACCCACAGAGTGACAGGCTTTAGACGATAGGATTTATGTCAATACTTTATTATTCACAACATGAAAAGTAGCAGGTAGACGATAGGCAAACTGCTTGTAGTAATGCAGGCAGGCAGGCAGGCAGGGGGATAGGCAGGCGGATAGGCAGGCAGGCAGGCAGGCAGGCAGGCAGGCAAGTATAGCATGTAGCTACTGGAATGATCCGACAGTGACTGACTGTTGGGCTGGGTGTTATATATGGTGGGTAATTAGTGATTGGAGTCAGGTGTGTTTGGTGGTAGTGAGCAGTGGCACGAGTCTCCGCCTTGGCATGCCTATGTCAGCAGGTGTAGCCCCTTAGCCACCACTAACACCTCAGCAGTGCAGGATCCTTACAGTAGGCTGTGTCTAGCCTATGATTTCAAGTATTTACATTTTAACATGTCACGATTGTATATTGATTATTTATCTTCAACCAGGAGCTAATACTTGCGTTGAAATTGCATGCCCGTATGGCTAAAAATAAACCAGTGGTGGTAACTCCGTAGTCTCTCTGTAACAGTAAATGACCAAAGGCTTTCTAACGTTTCGAAAATTGACGAGAAAGGTCATTGACCAAGCTGCAATTTTTGACGAGTTTGGAATGAGAACGTGTTGCACAGAAATATTATCTGCTTCACACCCGTTCCAAGCCACTATTTAAAACAGGCCATATCCTTCTGTCTCATTGTGCTAATGGCAATTAGCACAATTCCATTCAAACATCAATTTGTTTGCATTTTTCAGGTGATGCTTTCCCCAAGTTGAAATTGTAGTTCAGACAATGTCATGATGAGATTTTTCCACTGTACAAATTGCAGCCAAATTGACGCTGTTTTGTAATGCGTCTTTCCCACCCATGTAGGGAATGCTCTGGTAGACTCTCCTTTACATCGAGATTTCATCTGAGCTTGAGGTCCGAGCACCATGCTACTCCGACACCGTACCAGCCTACTGTATCTTGTATAGTTTAGTGACTAGTGTTTGAGGGGGGAGAGCAGAGCAGGAGTGACTGAAGTATGGGAGCTGCTACCCTGCAGTAAGCTTTAGACTATTGTATAATTAGCCCGGAGGTAGCCATTGGTGTTAGACGCTTACAAACAAGTTGGCTTCCTAATGTAGCTTGGTCTTTTGTCAAGACTACCACATACCACCATAAGCACACTTGCCGTCAATTATTCTGTACATGAATATGTTGCATAGCAACCAACCAACCCTTGTATAATTTGCCAGCACCTACATACAGAACAATACTGTATAGCGACACATGCCGTCTGCAGAAATGGTTCACCGACAATGGTAGGCACAATGTGTCTTTTATTCCACTTGGGACTAAATGCGCTTAGCGTGCCTCAGATCACTCCTGGGCTCAGTGAGGTGCGACAGGGGAAAGTGCTTACAGGCTGCTAATGGGAAGGCTGGTGTGAATGTAGGCCATTCTGCTGGCTTTACCTGAGTGAGCACACGTGCTCATAGCTGCTCCATACAATGATATGGGTCTGATATGGCCATGGTGTGGATACAATACAGTATATGTCTGTTCTATAATTGAGCCTTGCCTGGTTGTCTATGTGTTTGACTGGAAAATGGCCATTGCCTAGGGCTAGGGTGTGCACATTCTGCACAGAAATCAATCAATCAATTGATTGATTGATTGATTGATTGATGTTAGTATATTCTTTTTTTTCTTCAAGCAATCACCAAAATAATGTTCTCATTAAATAACAGCAGATCTTGTATTTTGAAAGAGAAAGATGCAAAGATAATATCACCCTAGTTACCTCTGTGTTCATGTATTTTATGTTGTATACCAGATGATTTCAGATGACTGATACACCTACAGTTCTTGAAGCTGCCCTCTAGTGGTATGTGCAGGTAGTGTGTTAGAGAGACCAACAGGGAGAACACTCAGCAGCTACTGTAGCTAGGAGTAGTTTCAGAGACGGTTATGTTTGAGCTCTAAGCTGCTGCTGATGATGATGTTAATCATGATGGTGATGGTGAAATACATAATACATAATACAGTACAGAATCAATGTGACAGTATAACATGAGCACTGCGCTGCAGCGCACATGACAGCCCCCAAAGCAGTTTACTGGAACCCTGGCTCTTGGCTTGCTACTTCAGCTGTGGTTTAGGAAAAAAAAAACAGTTAGACTTTATTTTCTTTTCCCTTTCACTTTTTTCTTTCCCTTTTCTTCTTTTATATCTCTCTCCCGCTGCCTCCCTCTCCCCTGCTCTCTTTCTCTCCTCTGTCTCCTTGTCCTTCTATCAAAGTGTGGTCTGAGGAGCGATCACCTGTCATTATGGGGTTTTCCATTGGTTCTAGTTGCTGAGCTCAGCAGTGTTCCCATTGTGCTGCGTCAGGCTGTCCTCTGTGAGGGAACCTGCCTTGTGATTCACACAAGGTCAACCTTATTTAGCTATGCAGCAGCAGGAAGGAACGTGTTCACCTTTCACGCATGTGGGGCTACTTCAAACGCACACAGCTAGACTATCCTGCTCTCTTAATAATACATGAAGGGGCACCTCTCGGGTGCATTATAGCGTTTCTAACTCTCACATCAAATGCTGAAACGCGCATTGTATGCCTCGAAGCGCTGTAGGGGGAGGAGTAGAGAGGGGTGTTATCCACCAATGAGGGAAGGATGTGCACAAAACAACATTTTTGTAATGCATTTTTCAGGCATGTCCAGACTCAAGTGCAGGAGTTCACCATTATTAATATACATATGCCTTACATACTGTATATTTAATGTACAAAGACACGCATCTTATAATATGGCAGAAGTCTGTCTACAACATAGAATGTTTTACTTAAATAGTCAATACTGCAATTCTGCAGACTCCCTCCTTGTTGAACATATGGCCGTTAACACACACAAATACACACACACACACACACACACACACGCACATGCTCACACACACACACATACAGGCTATTGGCAACAAGGCAGACACATTTATTAGCTACATTTCTCACTGGCAGACATAGTTCTATTTTCCGACCATGGCATAACCCTCTCCTGTGTTCTCTCTCGTTCATCGTTCTCTGTGACTGCAAACAATTCATAACAGAGGCTTTCTGTTTCTTGGTAGTGTATACAGAATATGTGTGTTGCCCTGCACCTCATCTGTTGTTTCTTCCTTCACAGGGACAGAAAGGTCATCATGGTCCTCCTGGCCTCCCTGGAGAACCTGTAAGTAGCCTACATTCTTGTTTTGTGGGTGCTCATTAGCTAATCCAGTATGCAGTACACTGCATCAGTGGCGATTGCTTTAAGACTACACGAGAAGCGCAGCTTCCTCTAAAATGTAAAACATAAATATGATAATGAGGTGCTTATCAAGGCATCTATGCATCAATGGGATCCTATGGCAGATTCAAGTACACAACATTCTATGTTAACTGGACAAACACGCCATTGCAGTCATTGAGAGCGTTTTGCATAGGAATCAGCATACATATTCTTTGGACTGTAGGTTTCTGTCCCACCTAGCACAGCTTCTTTGTTTGATGCCTGAGACTTCTCAGTCAAAAGATCAACAGAAAGAGATGTTCTGCTTTGTCAGTAATGTAATCAGAGTGATTGATGCAGTGGAGTGAGTCAGTTGGAAACAGTCATATCTAATTGTAAGTAATGAATATATTTGTAAATATAGAGTTCTGCGTTCGTTTGGTAATAAGGATATAATATAAGGAATTATTCCAATTTTGGCATTGGTTTATGGATAAGTTTGATTGGTTTGGTTTAAGTTAAATTGCAAAGTAAATGACAGTTAATCTCTATTTTAGGACATTTTATAAACCTGTTGCTGATAGTGTGGCCTGGGTAGGTTAGACATGGCTGATGCTTGACAGTAGACCTTCACTTTTAAATTAATTTAATTGGATCAGCCCCATAGAGCGGTTCAGTGTTCAATTGTCACCGATACCGATCCAGCTATTTATATCAGTATCGGACCAATTTCCGATCTCATTATCGTATCTGTGCCATCCCTATATTATTTTACTTAAAATATAATTTTAGCTACAGTATCTTGTAATATTAGAAAACTGTCATTCCCTTGTCTGGAAGCATCAGCCGCCACTGATATTACATACAGTAGTGTGAATAAATAATAGTATGGCATATACCGTTTAGTCTGAGAAATCCTTGTTTAAGAGGAACTACAGTAGTTTGAGAACATGTCACATCCTGCATACTAGATAGCAAGAGTAGAGCGTGGAGAATCAAAGACGCATGATTGGATGACACACAGACAGGCAGTGCAATACCCTGATGTGTCCATTATTAAAGGCAGGGTTTGTCATTCTTGCTAACTTAGAGCTCAAATCGAAACAGTATCGCTCGGCGGTCCTCTGCCAAGCCGCATCCCACATAGAAACGCATTGTTAAGCAAAGAGTAGTATTACAGCTTTGTTGATTTGAGCGGTTTTCGCCACATTGTTCATGTTCCTATTTACAGAGCCAGGGCTGTGTAGAAGTATATGATTGTTTTTTCAACACGTAGAGAGAACGGCAAGCTAGTGAAATGCAAGGGGATATTTGTTACATTTGACAAAAAGTGTATTAGCTTACAATTAGCTTGCATTAGCTGACTTTAATTACAACACATGTCCTTTCTCAGCTCTGCCCCCTTTAGGACAAAAGATGCACTCTGTTCTCTAGCCAAATAGCAGGGCTTTGGCCACATCTTTGCATAGTTCTGCTCAGAATGTCCTCCATCATTGTACTTATCTGTGGCTCAGACAGGTGCTGAGACTCTCCTATCTTAATCATGAATCATGGTGGAATGGTTCATCTACAGTATCAGTCTGATTAACAAACCCCTCCACAATAGGGCGTGTATGTGTGTGTGTGTGTGTGTGTGTGTGTGTGTGTGTGTGGGTGTGTGTGTGTGTGTGGGTGTGCGTGGGTGCGTGTGCGTGTGTGTGTGTGTGTGTGGGTGTGGATGTGCCAAGCATGCTTCCAAGCAGCCAAATTGGATCAGCCAGTTATGGAACAGAAGTGACGAGACACATCTGGCTCCAGAACTGTCGTGCCACATTGATTTTCTCCATATCAGAGAGAGGGAGAGAGGGAGAGAGGGAAAGAGTACAGATATACAGTATAGGGCCAGACGTCACTGCATTGCCCATTTTTAGAGAAAAAACTGCTGTTAGCTTCTTTCTTTCTTTCTTTCTTTCTTTTCTTGCTCCATCATGAGTCCCAATTCATTTAGCTGAGGGATTAAAGCACGAGAAACAAGTTCAATTAATTTATTTCCTCTGCTGGAACGAGATGGAGTAGATTGCACTGTAGCTGTCCCCTGCAGGCCAACAGGACTATTTTAGGTCTGGAGCGTTCCTGTCCAGGGCTATTTCTGTTCCCGCTGCAGGGCCACTGTGCAGCCTTATTTACAGAGGATGGAGTGGAACACTCTCCTCACTCTCAGGCAGACCCTTCTGTCAGGGTGATGTCACCAGAGTGGCTTTGCTCCTCGCTGTAGCCCCCCCTCCTCCCATCCACCACCATGCCTCCTTCGTTCCTACGGAGCAGCAGAAACATTCCTACCTCTTCACGTGGATGACACCAGCCTGGTGTTTGGTGTCTGACTGGCTCCAGCTGCAGCACACACACATTACAGTATGACACCATGGAACACCATTCTATTAATGAGGGGGGGCTAGGACACAGGAGGGCCCAACCCAGCTCAACTCCACCCACCCCCCTCCTCAAATGTTTCGTGTTGGAACTGTCGTCATTTCACTGTGAGGCCTTCATCTAGGCCTCACAGTGACTGCATGACTGGAGTATGTCAAAGGAAGTTATACACACAATACACACATTGGCACCCCCACGCACACACACACACACACACACACACAGACACGCACACACGCACACACACCAAAACCTCTAATTAGGCAATACTGTCATTCCATACAGCAGCCCTGGAAAGAAAACAGGGCAAGGAAAAAGAAATAATTGACTTCCAACAGTAATACCGCCCTAACAAGGGACTTTTATAGGCAGAGACGCTTCCATAAGACACACCTACTGTAGTGAGGAGAGAGCCCCCCTCCCTGGGCTAGCTGGAATATCATGCCTCAGACCCACAGACCCCCAACCCCACCTGCTCTTGTCGAAAACTACCTGCTACTCTGCACAAAGGCCTGACTGTGTTACTGTAATACTGTAATGCTGTAAACCTTCCCCCTGCTCTCTCTCTCTCTCTCTCTCTCTCTCTCTCTCTCTCTGTCCAGGGGCAGCAGGGTCCAGTCGGAAGCCCAGGCGCCAAAGGTTATCCTGGCAGGCAGGTGCAGTAAATCCTCTGCTGTGACTGGTACAGTAGGCAGGAACGGTGGCATAGCTGAACACACATGACATGTGCGGTTGTGACAGCTTGATGCTTTGACCTCAGTGGGAAGGGGAAGGGGAAGGGGAAGGGGGGTGGGGGGGGGGGGGGG
>JAODTR010000004.1:959357-973910 GCA_025399935.1 Amblyopsis rosae | reverse complement strand
TGACGTTACATTTGGTTTTGCGACTAGAGCTGCCATCGTTAAAATAAAAATAAAGAAACCTCGGAAGCAGCCAACACTGGATGCGAACAGACAATATTCAGAAAAAAACGATTTCATGTTTTCATTAGGAATTTATTTTGCAATAAATAGCCTAGCCTATACACCATGAAATATAAAGCAGGAAGGGCCTTGCCTCGTGGAAAAAAACTAAACAAAAAAACATGAACTACGAGCTGTTTCGGTTTGCGGTTGCTAGACTTCCCCTTCGGTTGGCTTGTTTGTACCGCGGTATTTCATTTTTGCGGTTACTGCGACAGCCCTAGCTACAAAACATTAGCTACGACAGTTTTCACCAAATTAGAATTCACAATATATTGCCTTGCTTACAATATTGCATTGAATCGTAGCCCCTGTAATATGCAGATATTCTTGCCAATACACAACCCTAGAAGTTACAGCCTGATCGATATGCCCTGGCATGCACCACTGCATTGGAGTGTTTCTCTCCAACAGATGAATCGGAAGGAGTATCCTAGCTACCGTAAAAAGGATTATGCCTGATGTTGACTAAAGTTTCTAATGGACTGGTGAGTAAACCTCTATTAATGCAAATTGGGCATAATGATCTCATCTCTCATCTCATTAAACGTTGTTCTTCTCGCCAGTATTTGTCTCAAGCACACCCCATATATGATATGTTGATTGTTTACAGTTGCGTGGAGGTAGCATTTGGTTGGAGATTATCATGCATTCCTTTGTCGGTTATTATTTTGCCATGCTGGGACTGTGTGTTCTGTTTTCTGTCAGTTCGCCTATGGCCACGATCACAGAGATTGCTGCCTTGGCCAAATGTGACAAATTGACTAACAGTGCACAAGAGGAGTGCAGGCGCGCCGTACCATAGGAAAACAATGGTGTTGCTGGCGACAACTATTTAGATACGCGTCTGTGTGATCGGGGCCTACTAGTACCAGTAACTAAATGCAGAGCAAGGATATTCCCTAGTTTTTGTATTTCTTGTCATCTGGCATGCACTGGCAGCCTCCAAGGCACTGTAGTTGCCTGCAAACCATAGCCTATACCGTTCCATATGGTGTTGATATCGTTTGCTTGTGGCTGTTTTCTTGCCGATATGGTACGGGAAAATTATAAAATAGTGTTATTGGCTCTCAATGTTTTAGCAGTTTAGTTGAATTGTGCTATTCTTGCGTTGTTATAAATATAATAATAAATAGGGAAAATCAATTGTGCTTTTTTTTTAACTGTATGACTATAATATTAGAAATAGACAGTGTGTGTGGACACATGTAAATGGATTGACTGAGAAATTCGCGATAGGTGCAGACCGCTCTTAGTGAGACGGTGAACTAAGGACGGCATAATATGCAGGTGAAATGCTGACCCCTGCCGGAAATGGGTTGGAGAAAATGGTCATTTATTACACAGAGCCCCTTTAACAACACAAATCAAATCGAAGTAAAACGTATAACCTGGTCATAAACATCATCAAGCAAAGTAGCATCAAACTAATGCATGAAAATGTTGTAATTTAAAGGTATATAGTACACTTCAACAAACAGTTTGATAAAGGACAAAGGAACTAGACCGCTAGCTAGCTGGTGGTATTTTGCTGTGCTTAACCATTCAAATCCAAATCAAGCAGTTGCTAAACTAAGCTACCGTAGTGGTAGTAAGATAGTACGGTAATAGCTAACTAGGCATATTAAAAGTTATAGTCATACAGCAATGACATAAATATGAAATTGGCGACATATTATCATACAGTTAATTATAAGCAGACGTTATCAACATAATTTAAAAACTTAATGTCTCTACGATACCTAAAGCATATGTCGGATTCCGCCATCTCTGCCCCTGCCATGTGATGTAATTTCTTTTCTTTTTTTCTGCACTTCCTGCTTCTTCCGTTCCGTGTCCTTTTTCCTCAGAAAAAAACAAGTTATCCAGCCCATCCAATCACAATTGTTGTGACTGCTATTGAACATAGAAATAAATAAAAATAATAATTATACAGTTAATATTGGGTATATATATTTATATACACCCAGTACCCATTTCCACGAACGAAATATAAAAGCTAATATATTTACAGTTATTGCTGTTATAACTTAAATTAACTCATGGAACTTATCCATTCACTGCATTTAGTTTTCCATATCAAAATATATTTCACTAGGAGGTATATGACCACACGTGACTCGGCTGTCAAATATGGCCACCTCCTACTCGGTCTGAGAATAACGAGCTGACAGAGGATATTATATTGCTGTGAAAAGATCGCATAGCGCTTTCTCCGTGAATGCACGTTGGTCCATGACAATACTTAATATATGTGGTACGTATGCTTCTATTGCTTGATATTATTTTACAGACACTGTAACCTAAATAGATTTTCTGTAACGTTAAGGTAGCTACTTTTGAGTCAGCTGAAATTGCTAGCTTGATGCCGGGGGTCGCCATACATCTTTGGGTTTCCTTCAGTTCTCACTTAAATGTAAACTCTGTTTGGTGGGCTAATTAAATGTGATTATCATTATATATGGTGGACATGACAACCACCACCATCACAAAGAAAAACAAAATAACAAAAGGTTTCTACTAAGACTGAAAAAGAATGTATTCCTTCTCCTCGAGTCTCTTCAGTGGATGATTCGCTGTTAAGCCATAAGAATGAATTGCCAAAATATATGGTGTAGCACAAAGGTCAGTGTGCAGATAAACCACGATGACTAATGCAATTCTTATCACATTTTGCGTTAAAAAAAACTTTGTTAGACAATCAAATAATTATACATTAAATTACTGCTCTACTAATTCATGTTTAATTTTTACAAGCTTTCTGAATGCTAACATGACTAATGACCTGAATGATAACATGACCTGTTTTAAATATTTCTTTAACAGATCATAACATGTTCAATGGAGAGTCCCTAATAACATATTATGAAGTGTGACCAAGACATTGACAGAAGAGAACATTCATTGTTTTAAACTGTTGGTCCAAATCTGTATTTCCCTACTAGTGTGTGCTGTATGCAGCCATGCAGATCAGCCCAGTTGTAGTGGAGTCTGCTGTAGTGCTGGCCATGGTGCTGTGTGTTCACATGGCGGTGTGGAACCAGCACTCCTGGTGCAGCATAGCCCTGTTCCTCCAGGCTTTCTACGTCCAGTACAAATGGGACCGCCTGCTCCGATCCGGTGGCGCAGTGTTCCAGTTCCGTCCTGCGGCAAACAGTGGCATAGTCCCGGCCTCTATGGTGATGCCTCTCCTGGGTCTGGTGTTGAAGGAAAGGTGTTCTGCTTCAGGGAACGTATACTTTGAACGCTTCTCCATGGTGATCACCGTCACAGGAATGATGCTGGCGTTATTTCTCTCCCTCATTGCCTTGGGCATCACCAGGCCAGTGCCCACTAACACCTGTGTGATAGCAGGCATGGCGGGCAGTGCCATTCTGTACACGACCAAGCAAACGCTGACGGTGTCTGAGGTCATAGAAGTCCTAGAGGTGCTGCTGATCTTCGTCTACCTCAGCCTGATCGTGCTGTACCTGCTGCCTCGCTGCTTCACTCCTGGGGAGGCACTCCTCATCGTCGGCGCCATCAGCTTCATCGTCAACCAGCTCATCAAGCGCTCCCTGAGCCTGGCTGAGGTCAAAGGTGAGCCTGTGAACTATTTTCTGCCTGTTGTGGTGGTGGGGTCTCTGCTGCTGGGGGTCTTCTTCGCCCTGCTCTTCTGCTTCATGGAGTCTGAGACCTGGGTATCATCGCTGTTTTTCCACATGATGACCGCTGTTCTGGTGCTGGGAATACTCATGCCATGGCTCTCCCTTTTCCTTGGTCGCCACCCCATCATGTGGCTGCTGGACTTTGTCATGTTAAATGACAGGAGGCTGTACTTGCTTGGGTACTGGGCCATCCTAGCCAGCGTGGCTACCTGTGTTGTGTTCCATCAGAACTACCAGCGCCAGTCTGGGTCCAAAAAGCACCAGGCCTCAACTGTGGTCAGGAAGTACTTCCATTTGATTGTTGTGGCTACGTATGTCCCAGGCCTGGTGTACGACAGGCAGCTTCTTCATGTGGCCTCGGTGGCCTGCCTGGCTGTGTTCCTGTTCCTGGAGTACGTGCGCTACTTCCGTATTAGGCCTCTGGGACAAGTCCTCCGACAGTTGCTCACCTTGTTCCTGGATGAGCGAGACTCTGGGCCTCTCATCCTGACCCACGTCTACCTGTTGCTGGGCATGTCTCTCCCAATATGGCTGTTCCCTGGGCCGTGTGCTCCTAAAGGAATATTGCCAGGTGCTGGTGGCCTGATACCGTATGCAGGCGTGCTGGCTGTAGGAGTAGGAGACACGGTTGCCTCTGTTTTTGGAAGCACCATGGGAGAGATTCGCTGGCCGGGTACAAAGAAGACCATGGAAGGGACAGCGACGTCTGTGTTCGCCCAGATCATCGCTGTGGCCATGTTCCTCATCTTGGACGGAAGCATTAATCTGAACTCCACCTACTCTTGGATTGTAGGCTCAATCACCCTGGTGGCCATGCTGGAGGCCTACACCTCCCAGATAGACAACCTCCTGCTCCCACTCTACCTCTTCATCCTACTGCTGCTCTGATGGTGACAAACACACAATAATGAGGGCGAATAGACCACCTTCCCCCGTCCTCAGACCATATTGGGAGGGGGAAATGTGCTGAATTTGAATGGAAGGATGAGAGATTGGATGTCTCTCTGTAATTTGTGGAATATTTAATTAGAGGTTATTGTGAGTAGCACAAGAGAGACTGGGGCATAGTAGGTATACCCTGCTAGGCAGATAGCATGGTCTTATTAAAACAAACTTATGATGTCACAAAAATTACTAATTTTGCAGGGTTGCAACCATGCTATTACCATGGCACTGGCAGTAGAGTAGATGCTATTTTTCATCAGTTGCAAGTTAAGTACATTATTCTCCATTGATAATGAAGTTTGTGCTCTTGACCTATTTTGACAGACACCCACAACCTGAAATATGTAATGGCAGAGGAAAGTCATCTTACTGGAATAACATTTTTTTTTCTTCACACATTGAAGCATGGACTATACAAATTACATATTTGTAAATGGCACAAAAAAAAAAATAAGTCTGATCTTTCTTTCTGTACATTGATATTTGCCTTTCCTAAAGTATTTGAAGAACGTTTAATGTTACTGTAGCTTATTGAAATATTTTTTTTATTTTTTATTATCAAGTCATTTTGTTTTTGCCTACTGTAGTGACATTAAGGACTGACTGCTGGACATTTTGCCTTAAGAACTGTCTTTCCATTACACTACCCAATAATTAAGTCATAAGCATGTTAGTTTGATGCTTTTCTCAAGTCGTAGTCTCAACACCAATACTGTTAGTTCTGTATATGGCAGAAAAGCAGTGTGCTCGTGCATGACATTGGTGAAATCCTTGAAAATCTAGTATCTGTATTATATTTTAATTAGATTTTATTGCTTAAGTAACACGGATTTATCTTAAAATTAATTTATTCTGCAAAGTTATAATGCAAACATAAATCTAACCATAACAATAAGCCAGACATAATTATTTGTAATTTTTTATAAACAAATCATTACTTTTTTTAAATGTATTTGCATGGTCCTATTTATGTATTTGCCTTAATCCCTTGCATTCTTTCAGAAAACTATTATTGCAGGTTCAGTGCGTTAAATGTTTTATAATAAATTGTTGGACTTTGTTTTGATGGACCATTTGTCTGGTCCAGTTGTTTCATATCTATTAATAGATGTGTAGTGCAGTGACCTACAGTTTGTCCTAAATGTCTATTATAGCCTTCTTTCCCCACCACCATTTTGAAGTGTACATTTTCTTTTTTAATTGTTACATTCACCTACCTACATTCAATTTTGTGGTTTACTTGAAGGTTACTGTACTACTCTAAATACACATGGGAATGATGTTGCATTAATATGAATTGGGGGGTCAAATTCAGAGAATATTGTTCTCAGTGTGAATACTCTTCTGCAACATGTTATTTTGTAATACATTTTACTACAGTGTTTCACCAGGAAAACCTGAAGAACAAAAGTCCAATAACATATTTAAAAGTAACATTTGTATTGTTTGGTGTTTGAAAGTAATTAAAGACATTAAATACATTTATTCAGAAAGTCAATGTATTTAAAAACAAATGTGCTTGAGTAATGTGAATTAGCCAGCAATTGTATTTGTTTTGGTACTATTTTCAATTGACACACTTTTTTTATATTCTTATGTTTGTATACATCTTTCAAATCAACCATTGATATAAAATTTTGGTGAAATACCATGAGGTTATTGATTTAGTAACTAACAATAGTTACATGCTAAATTAATTTAGATCACTGAAACAACCATTTAATTAAAAAGCAGCCTGTGCTAGATACAAGTTTAACAAAATGGCAATTTTGATTGTGCTCTCATATGCTGCAGTGTTGATTCTTACAGTACAGACAGTAGCACACACTGGTTCACTGTAACAAGCATAATAGCCGAAATAAATCGAAGCCCACCTCTTTGTATTATTAAATGGGACCCTGGTTTACAAACCCTAGGATTAACACTATATCACTCTGCTTTTCTAGGGTTATTACGTGGTTTGCACTGTGAAATAATTTACTGTAGATCACTTTACAAACATACATTTTTATTATGTAGTTCGAAGAAGCCATACAAACCAGGTAACTGTAAAATAGCTTGGTTTACCCAATGGTTAATTATCCAATAAGATCATTGTCATTCATAATTCAATTATGCTAAAATGTGTAAAGTGTTGTGAGTTTGAGTGAAAATGACAAATGTTAACAGATTTGTTTATACAAGCAGTGTCACTGTAGGCTACATACAGATACGTTAGGTCAACAGTTATTGGCAGGGGTGGACAAACTGGTTCAAGGCCCAAATAGGGATTTTGAAGATCAACAGATATATTATTTGTAGCTTATGTAAAATGTGTTAATCATTATGTATTTGCTGGCCAGAAAAGCTGAGCCAAAATGTTATAGATCTATCTATCTATCTATCTTACATTTCTTTATTTTTTTTTATTTTCTTTTACAAAATGCATCCAGACAGGAGGGCCCATTGTCAATTACAGGGCAGAGTGGCAAGGACCGTCGGCCCTTTCACCCCTTCCTGTGCATGCCCATGGCCTTCAGTCAGCGTAGAGGGATGGGAAAGGTAGCTCTTCTGTTGGCTGCAACCTTTGACAAAAGATTTGAACAATGACAGAGATAAAAAAAGACAAGACTTCTTAAAGCACAAGTGTTCTATTGTTAAACCATTGACAATATACAGTACCTTCCTTTTAAAATAACGTTGTGCTCGACATTAGCCTGAGGTGGGAAGTCAAAGTGGGAGAGTGTCACAAACAGCTTCTATGCATTCAAGCATGTATGAGGTCGGAAGTCAGAAAACATGGATGCCCAACAATTGAGCCTCACTAGTTACATACCATCATCATGAACTATTGACATTCCTGTGTTATTTTTAACCTATTTTGACTGTAGCCATTTAAACCCTTAATTACATAACAATAACACATTTTAAAGTTATATATTGAACTACTCAACTGTATTGTTTATGTATATTAATTAATGCAGCTAAATCTCAAATTGCATTTAGATTTTTAAATAAATGAAACTTATTACTTACTTAATATTCATACATTTTTGCTATGTTGCCATGTTATTATGTCAAGTCAGAACTCAGTCTTGAGAAACCTTTCCCAAGATTCAGACATGACATTTGTAGATGAAGTGGTGTTTTTATATAATTTTTTTTCATGTCTGAAGTCAAAACGTCTGAGTTCTGAGATATGGTATGGTAATTTCAGGTCAGTATTTCTACCGCAATTTACTTTAATTGTTTCTTAACTGCTTTACTCTGTTAACAAAGATGGGTTGCTTGCCGTCTCCACTTTGTTACAATGTTTTCTATTTATGTTTTGGATTATACATTTAAATATTTTTAAAATAAATTATCTTCAGAATGCCAGAAGAGATGGTGATTTGTAGATAGAAGTATGTTTTTAAGAAAAATTGCAGATATATATATATATATATATATACACACACACACACAGAAAACTATGCAGTATATATAGTGGGTTCTGACCAGTTCTCAGGGCTCCATCGAGTGCCATGGGAATCCATGATGTGGAATGTGTAGGCATGACGGGAGTCCTCAGATGTGTTATGGGCACTGCGGTGCACAACCTCCCCATGAATGAGCACCACACCACCTGATTCACAGATGGATTGCATGTGTATTGAATTACAAAGCCTGCACACACTAGCTGGGTTTACATGGAAACTTTTTTGTCTTTCTGAATGGAATCTTTCCGATTTACAGTTTCGGGTTACCTGTTTAAATGGGATGTCGCAATTTATCGGAATTTATGTTATACATGCTCAGATTATTTTACCTCATAATGTAACGTCCCTCTAGCAAATGGTAAAACCGGCTAGCTTCTAGTTGTAGATACGTCGTAGAGTGAGGCTATTTGTGTGACTGGTGGAGAAATATACGGCACTAGATGAAACTTTCCTTTCAATCGGGTCATGGAACGGGTTATACTACCTCGGGTTAGCCGTTTCTCTTCGATCGTTTACATGGAGCATTTTCTATCAGGTTTGGCTTTTAACCCGATTCCAACCGGAATAATAGGGTCCATGTAAACACACTTGTATTAGGTAACATGATACACAGTACTGTATATATATAAAGCAAGAGACTCTTAGAAACTTGTTTTATGAAAACTATACCAGTGGTTTAGATCTACCTTTCTTAACAGGCGCAGCAATAAACAAGTCTTCATCGTAGGAGCGCTCTCTCCCAACAAAGTCTGTCAGTGGATAAGTGCCTGTTGGGGTGCGCACCATACGCCGTGAAATGCCACCTGTGGTGAAAACCGAGGGAATTACAACTAAACTACAGTATATTTTATAATTAATAGGAAAAACATGATTACAGACTTATACCAGTCTTATTTAGGTCATTTATGTATAAAGGTAATGAACTAACTGATGGCAGGCCCTAGTCCAAGTGTTTCCAAATTGATTCTAGGACATTTTTAGAATGCTGGGATCCATAGATGTTGGGGTTTAGAAACTGTATATACAGATCTGGAAAAATAGATCTTTGCACATATAAAATATATAAATTACAAATTCACCCCATGTACAGTTGGCATGAACAGGGAGACTAGCTATAGAAACCAAAACTGTTTTTTGAACCAGACTGTAAACATGTTCATTTGTGCTGTAATGTCATTCATTATAACATTGTAGTCTATGGGGATTGACTCCCATTTGCGGCCAGCCACACACGGCCATTCAATTAACTGCAGTTTTTGGCACGGTGTTGTATTCATTTCATAGCACTGGAGTTGGGTCACTGACTGGGGGTGAGTGAGTTGCGAAAATTGCAAGGGGCCATTGAATAAATGAATGGAGAATATCAAAGGCTTCGCGCTTTACCATCATGCTGTTCCACTCATTGGTCATGATTAAGTTTGTGACAAAATAGTCTACTTGATCCTGATTGGATAAAATCCTATTTAGCTGCGTGCACACCATAGATTCTGGAGCACCCTGCTCAAAAATATTTGGTGCACACACATGTATAGCATTAGCTAACATGGATAGGTTTTGGTACTTGGTGTTTGGTGGGTCTCTAAATAGATTAGTCCTCTTTAGGTGGGTCCTTTTTGGAACTCCTGGATTAGAAAGTGTCAGAGCCATTATCCAGGATGAAGTATCAATTAAAGGCAGGGTTAGTCATTCTCGAGAACTCTTGCTAACTTTGAGCTCAAACCAAAAAATATTACTCTATGGTCCATCAAAATGCATTGTGAAGCAAAACGTAGTGCTATGGCTGTTGTGAGCGGTGTTCTCTACTTGTTTACATTATACATACATACAGATAACAGTAAGCTAGTGAATGCGAGGAAATATCTGTTGAATTTGCTAAAAGTGTATTAGCTTACATTTAGCTTGCAATAGCTGACTATACATTTAATACATCAGGAAGATGTTCCCCCAGGATGAACTGCTAAGTAGGTGCCTCAAGCAGCAGAAGACAGAAGGGGATGCGGAGGAAGCATAGACTTATTAATGGATAGACACAGGGAAGAAAATGGAGGCTTGTACTTCCCAAATGCCACATGCGCAGTACAAACGTTACAACCTGCCGTTCCCGACCTCAAGCCTCCTGCATGTGCGCCATAGTAAACCATAAAATACAAGAAGAATTTTTGTTTTTGTTTCAGACAAAAAACATGCCTAAAATTGTAGGCATGTTTTGTTTAATATTCAGCATTTACACTAAAAAGTAACCGGCAATTGCCGGTGCACGAGAAATGCGCGATCAAAAGCAAGCACGAGCATAGGACAATGTCGCATGATTATGATGTCACATGTTGAAACAATCATCCAAATAGTTTTTTATTATATTGTTAGAAAAATATATGTACATAAGCATCTTCAAGCAAGGTTCTTCCAGCTGCAGTAACACCCATCGCCACAAGTCACAGCTGCTTCAAACCTAGCGTCAGACCCTGCCTTCCTGGGAAGACGAGAAGGTATCATGGAACTAATGGAGGATCAAGCCCCTCCATGGAATGTGTCATCGGCAAATAGAGTAAGTGGCTGAGATCAAGACATCATACCAGTGGCTATAAAGGCCAGTCTGAAGGGCATTACAGGGTTCTGATCATGGCAGCTCAATAACAGACCCTAAGCATCAGAGCCATAGAGGCAGGTATCTACCACAGCAGACAAAACCGAAGGTGCAGGCCCCTGAGACGGTCCAGCACATACAGTAGTAACAGGGTGTAATATGCACACTAGAGTGGCATACGCTGAGAGGCATGGGATAGTGGCTGGGATAGTGTATAGAACATCTGTGCCAAAGGGTTCAAGTCCCCAATCCCAATGTGCGATACCACTAAAGGTGGTTGAAAACAGCAGAGCTAGTTATTATTAGCTAGCTATTTCAAGTTCCAGACTGACAAGCAACTGCTGACTAACCAACTACACATAGTGATGGTTGACAAGGAACAGAAGAGGGCAGGAGGAAAGGGCATGAGAAGTTTTAGGGGCTGAAGGAACAACTGGAACAGATGTGGAAGCCCAATGTGGTCCCAGTGGTAGTAGGAATATTAGGGGCTGGGAGAGTGACTCCAGCAAATTCCAGGTTCAACATATGTGGTCGCTGTCCAGAAGAGTCTAATCCGAGGAACAGCTAAGATACTGCACAGAACCTAGTAGATCCACTACCAGATCTTGAGGAAGACATACACACCCCCATCAAATGAGGTGTGCCCTCATCCCTTATATCAGGATTCCCCAACCCTGGTCCTCGGGGACCGGTGCCCTGCAGGTTTTAGATATTGCCTTGCTCCAACACACCTGATTCAAATGAATGACTTGTTAGAATCCTGATAAAACATGCAGGGCAGCGGTCCCCGAGGACCAGGGTTGGGGACCACTGCCTTATATCAAAGTTCAATTTTACAGTAGGCCTATATACACCAGTATACAAATAGATTTTTTGTATAGAGTTCATGAGTGTGCACCTACTGTTATGTGATCCTGGGATGAACCACAGGCAACCATTGTCAAGAGTGGCATCTTCTATGGCTATCCAAAACCCCATTACTTTTCCTAGAGGCTCTGTGTACAGAAAGGTGGCATCTTGGTGTGGCAACACTATAAACAATCAACAACAACAACACAAAAACGTCAAGTTTATTTATATAGCCCTTAATCACATGACAATCTCACTCTCAAAGGGCTTTACAGCCTGTATTTCACATGGAAACAAACAACATCCCCATAACCTGCTCCTTCCCCTGAGCAAGGAAAACTTCCATTAAATAAAACCCATAGGAAGGGATCACAGACACTTTGAATGATATGTATCACATTGTGCCACAATTAACTAGCAAATTGTATACATTTTGCAGGTTGGGTTGGGTTAAATGGTGTAACGCTTCCCTGGTCTCGCCGGTGTAGTACAGCCGGAGAGACTGCCCACATCCCCAGTGCCTCACGCCCTCACGTGCGATCAGGCCGATTGCCGTCAGCCGTGTGGGCGTGAGGGCATAAAGACCGGTGACTCTGGGGAGGGGGTGTGGGTTATTGTTTCACGTTCCTGTTCATGGTGTTTGATATGTTACGTGACTGTGTACGCCGTTTTGTTTTTGAGTTAGAGTTTGCTGTTTATGTTAATTTAAGTTCTATTAAAAGGAGCCGTTGTTGCTCGTCCGGCAGTGTGTTGTTTTTTTTTTTCGTTTTTTCGTACGTCTGCACTCGCCTCGCCCTCTCGGCGTTACAAGTGGTCTGTCAAATGTAGGATTAACAAATGCCACAGGAGTCCAGTTCTGAGGAAGTGTCCTTGTACTAGTCGCGACCGGGTTCGCTCAACATCTAGCGTTTGTCTGTGTTGTATACAGTATGCATGTGTATTGTGTACACATATTGTGTGTATTATGAATATGTGCATATTAATATGGAGTGTCAGTGGCTTGACATTGCATCCATGATCAGTTCTTCGCATTAGCTCATAGTCAGTCAATTAATTAATTAATTAATTAATTAATTACTTACCCTCCCCGCCAATTCCTGGTTGCTGAAAGAGAGACAAGTATAATGACATCTACTACTAAAAACATACAGTAGATATTTTTAGATTATATTCACTAACCCCAAACATTTCTCAGTTTGTTGAGAATTGTGGTAACATAGCATTATTGCTTTACCTTGAAAATGTACATGCTCTGCAATATCACAGGACTTTGAAAACCCAGCTTCTTAGCAATATCCTACAAAGAAATGACATTTGACTGTTAATGATCACATTACAATCACATGGTCAATAAAGTACACCTTGACTTGTCTTACCTGAATATTGGATGAATGTGTTACTTTCTTGTACAAATGCTCGTAAGCATGTAGAGCTAATGGAGACAGTATAGGATTAAGCAGTTTTTTTTTGGAAAGCTGTTGATTCTCCAGACAATATTCAGAAATGCTCCTCACCATGTCCAACTTTATTCAGGGACCGTTCTCTGGGCACAATTAACTCTCCTGTAAATTAAGTGATACTTTAGCTATTCGTTATTAACCACCATATGCTGCTAAAGCAATGATTGACCTCACCTTTGTCATCAAAAACCCCTTTCTCAAAGAAGAAATGTATCTTATCACCACTGGTGATAAAATAGTCCGCACTGCCCTGCAGATAAATTAGATGTAGGTTGTTGAGTGCAGTAGGGAAAGCTACAGTAGCCACATAGAATGTTTAATTACATAGGCTACCTCTCCATTTCTTATTTTAGAATGCGTTTAATTTGTTCAATCTCAGCAAAGGAGAAGTGCTCACTAACACAGATTTGTGAACAATATTTGAGAGAAATAGGCCTTTTGTGTACATAGAGAAAGTATTAGATCTTTGAGTTCAGCTCATGATGAATGGGGGGAAAAAAAAGTGTTGCGTTTATAATTTTGTTCAGTGTGCAAATCCTTTTTGCGCACAAAGTTGCGCACAAAGCAGCCCAATATAAATATTCTGCTGCATGCAACAGCTCATAGGTTACTGAGGGAACAAATTAATTGATTCCTCAGTGCAGCTGTCATAACATTGCATATCTGTAAGGAATGCTTCTACAGTTCTACAGTTACAGTTGTGTCTCTGTACATTCGGCACAAAGCTGTAGTTATATTGCCCTGGGCAAACGGTAGACCTACCTGTTCAACATTCGTCATTGCAAATATTTAAAAACTCGGTTTATAGTGCTTTTAATTATTCGCTTGGAAACCACTGCATTATTTTAAAGCCTGTATAATTACAGAAATGTTTCAGAAAGGAAATTTCTTTTTGTCAAGTAGGGGTGTGCGATATGGCCAAAATGTAAGATATAGATATTTTTATATCCCGATAACGATACATACATTGGTCCGAGTATAAGACTGGTTTTTTTCTTTAAATGCGTCTTAAAAAGTCACGTCGCCTAATATTCGGGGTCTAGACAAATGGCCTACATTACTTGTAAGATAGTTTATGCACTCATCTACCATCCCTCACTACTAGCATACAGATGCATGAAATATGGAAAGACACAGTGATCGTCTTGAGCAAAGCGGATCAAAAGTAGGTAAAGTTAAACAACTGAGGAGTATGGAGGACCAGGACTGCCATAATAATAAATAAATAAATAAATAAATGTATAAAAGTATAAATAAATAAAAGTATAAATAATTAAATATAAAAATAATTTCTGTATTTTTACATTTATTTATTTGTGCATTTCTACATTTATTTATTTAATTATTGTTACATACATTTATTTATTCTTAAATGTATTTATTTATACATTATTTTATGTATTTATTTATTTATTTCTGTATTTCCACATTTCCTTGTTTTATTTATTTCCGTATTTCCGTGGTCGTAAATGTTAAGAAGGTAGGCGGTCCTACCTCAGGCCACAGCCGGA
>JAODTR010000004.1:940448-959257 GCA_025399935.1 Amblyopsis rosae | reverse complement strand
TAAATTACCAGAGGATCTTAGACATGCCCCAAATATAGCAATTTTTAAATCCAGGTTAAAAACACTTCTCTTCTCACATGCCTATGACTGAGAATTTTTACTTAACCACACTGTCTAACCTTATAACCTACTATGTTTTTATCCTTATTTTACTTGGCCACACTGTTTAGTCCTATAACCTCCTGTGTTTTATCCTTATGTATTTTTGGATGTTGTAATTTTAATTTCTTTTTAATTATTTTTATTTAGTTTTTTACTTAAAAACACTTCTCTTCACACGTGCCTACGGTTGACAATTTTTACTTAACCATATTGTTTAGCCTTATAACCTCTTATTTTTGTATCCTTATTTTACTTAACCACACTGTTTAACCTATGTTTTTATCGTTATATGTATTTTATGATATTGCAATTTAAATTTATGAAGAATTTGTGTATTTGTGACCTGTGAGGATAAGGCCCTCCAAAGAAAGTCACAGTGGTGAAACGCCCAAAGCGACAAGGCCCTTTAAAGAGGTTGGGTGAAACACCCAGGGGGACAAGGCCCTATAAAGAAATTGGGTGGAAACCCAGACAATAATGTTTTTTATTAATTCCATGGTTTTTACCTAGTTTTCTGTTGTTTATTATTTTTTTTCTTGTTTAATTTAATTTGTTCAGATGTTTTTAACTGTAAAGCACATTGAGTTGCACATTGTGTATGAAAGGTGCTATACAAATAAAGTTTATTATTATATTATTATTATTATAAAGTAATCTTTAGTTTTGTGTGTATCAGTGAACTACAGCTTTCATCTCACACAACACACGTCACCAAAACAATGCTCTCTTTGGCTTGAGGATTGTGGCGTGACGTCATGACACGCGACACAGGGTTTGTAGTCTTACTAATTACATAATGCAACAAATGCAGAACAAACAGACTTTCTTGACTCGAAGAATTATCTATTAAATAGTCAAACATGTGTGCTTTGTGTCACAAAGCAAACGTGATCTAAAAATTATTTTATTCTCACCGTTGACTACCATACATATGGTAAAAAAAAGGCTTTTTTTACCTTATTATTTTATACCTATTAGTCTTTATCAGATTTGACTGGTTTTATGTTCCTGGTGGCCACTGAACGTGCAGTTATGGCTCTCTTCCCATTTATTTAGATATAGTGTCTTGTTAATAGCTTCCCGGAGGCATTGCCAAGATGGCAGCCAAGGGGCCAGTCTGGCTTATAGAGACTTTGGTAATACCCACCGATCTTTGTCCATTGACACTGGATACGTTGACGATGGAGCCCTTGGTCTTTATCAGGTGGGGGACACAGAGCTGGGTCAGATGGTAGACACACCTACAATGTGGAATGTACTCCAGTTAGTCAGAGGAAAACCAGGGCTGCAGCCTTAGTCAGTTACGCCCCGAAACTATGGAACACAGGACCTACCTAAGCTATGGAACACAGGACCTACCCAATATATGGAACACAGGACCTACCTAAGCTATGGAACACAGGACCTACCTAAGCTATGGAACACAGCACCTACCTAAGATATGGAACAAAGTACCTACCTAAGATATGGTTCACAGGACCTACCTAAGATATGGAACACTGGACCTACCTAAGCTATGGAACACAGGACCTATAGACATCAGGGAAGCCAGCTCGCTAAACATCTTCCAAAAAAGAAAGTTAACGCGCTCTTAGCCTTAGCCCTTATCTCAGAGCCGGCGGCCCCCTAAGGCCCCCTAAGGCCCGCCCATAGCTCCGGGTATGCCTTATCGAAGTAAGACCTAGTTGGCTGTTGCTTTGCACTTACGCAATTCTATAAATACAATAAAACGCACATATTAAAGATAAATTCATGTAATGACATGTGTCAGATTCTGTGAATATCTACTCATACTGAGGGTGTTGTTTTTTTTATTTTTTGTTAAGAGTTAAAATATCAAAAGCTTTCTCGAGAATGACTGACTACACCTTTAATCTTTCTGCCTGGACTGGTTGTTTTTTAACAATATAAATAAAAGAGACTTGACTCGCTACCAAGGACCACATCCTGTAATGGTTTGACTTAAGCATTACGCTGTGCACTGAAACCTCACCTGACGTTGACGTTCATGACCTTGTCGTACTCGGCCAGCCCGGCCGTCTCGATGCCGCCCATGGCGAGGACGCCGGCGCTGTTAACCAGCACGTCCAGACGTCCGAAGCGAGCAATCGTCTCCTGCACCGTCCGCTTTACCGTCTCCTCGTCAGTCAGGTCGCCGGGAACCAGCAAGGGCTGAATCACACGCAAGGCAGAGGTCTCTGAATTCGGTGGTCGTAGGTTTTCTTTTTTGTGTGCATGTATGGGATAATTATACAATCATTTGATTGTATAATTATAGAATTACAGGCTACAATCTGACCAAAGTCCATAGTAGCAAAGTGACTTCATTTTCTTATATCAATACTCCCAGTGTGCTCTACTAGCGGACCCCCCCCCCCCTGTTGAAGACCTCTGGCTCTACTACATCATATTGTAGCGTTACCTCTGCTGCCCCAAAGTTCACACATTGTTGAGCTACTTTGGCTAAGTTGTCCACGTCGCGCCCGTTCAGCGCCAGCAGCGCACCGAGTTTGGCGAACATGACGCTTGTCCCGGCGCCGATGCCAGAGCTAGCACCAGTGATCAACGCCACTTTTCCCTTCAGGGAATATACCTGAAAAGTAACAAATTACAGAAATTACCATAATAGCCCATTTCAGCCGATGCAAATGATCCACGACCACGGGGGTTGTGTTTTCTGCGCTATGGACGTAAAATGGGCAAGACGTAGCCTATACAAAGTTAGTGGACACAAATGTACAGCAAAGAAAGCAATCTTACTTTAAAATAGTCCTCTGTTGCCATATATAAAGGTAGCTGAACTGTAGAATGGAGAATATCAGCACTAGTCAACCGCCACACTTGCTAATGACACAATCACTTTGCGACTACCGTAGCAGCAGGGTCAGAGGTTATATGAGTTTCCTTTTTTCATAAAGCTGAGTTCATATTTTATTGCCGAATTAGCATGAGTAAATGTAGGATATATGCAGACTATTCTTTATTTCTTTCGGTCTTTCTTTCTTTCTTTCTTTCTTTCTTTCTTTCTTTCTTACAGAAAAATAATAATACAAATAGTACATTAGCCTATGTAACTTAGTTATTTGGTATTAACGTAAACCTAATGTTAACAATAATACTATAAACAACAAAACATTTATTGTAATTAACAATATTGCTGTTATTTATATTAATACATTGTAGTTATTAGTTGTGTATGTGTATATAATGTAGTATTATAGTATTATAATTTCATATTAGACTATGTTGTAGCCTATAATGTAATTATTATGTAACCTGGCTATTTCTAAAATAAAATAAATAAAAAAAAGTGTAGCAGTAATCATATAGTTCCATGGCAGTAACACAACCATTGCGGAACCTTTGCATCTTTAGCGTCTGTGTCTGACGGGATTTATTCTTTGTCACACCACCAACAAACGCACCAAATCAAAAAATGGTAAGATTTATTCTCTGAATGAGGGTTATGTTTGTTTATACACAAATAAATGCCTTAATGTGAAAATAATATTAGCGGTTAATAAACCAATGGTGAAATGACGAGATTAAGATTATGTGAGTGGTTTATAGAACAGCTGGCCAACATTTGAGTGGTTCAACTAGCTTGTGTCTGCATGCACCTAGTTTGCATCAGTCATGGGCCCTATTTCAGCAAGCAGGTTTAACAAACTCTGAAACTAACCCTGAAGTCTGAGATGGGAAACATAGAGTTTTCAGTTTCAGAGCAGGTTGCCGCATCTGAGCTAGTTTAGTCATCTCAGTATGTTTACTCATAAACTATAAAAATACATTATCAATGGAGCTCCGATACAACGCTGCAGCATGGTGACCGCCAAGATAGAAAAATAAAGCTTAACATGTTCATGCTGTTTTCAGCCTGTGGAAAGTTACTTGGTGACATAATAACTTGGAGGAAGCAAGTCTAAAAAGTAGTGACTGCGCTAAGCCCCGCCCCCTTCCCCAGAGTGCCCTTTCTTTACTGTGATTTGAGTGTAATTTAAGTTGTATATTTTTGTATGTGCACTTTAATGTTCTCCTTTGTTCATATCAGGGTGCAATACTTATCTTACGGTTTGTACAATAATTATGTTATTGACAAGACACCATTTCAGACAATTCAATTTTGAACAACTGCTTCTTTTAATGTTATGGTTTACCAGTTTGCTATCAGTTTGTGTTCTCTACAGGCTGCAAGATGTATTTGGTGCATATCTAAGTCATTATGAGTCTTATTTTGTTGGTGTTGGATGGTGGGAACAGAGTGGATAAGCCTAAATATTTTATACTGAGAGAATACTCGGTGAGATGTCAAGTATGTGTATAATACAAACTACAGTTGGTCTAGGCCTATAAAACAGATTTTAACCAACCATGACCAAAAATAACTAGCCTATTGTTAGATTTTACTTGACTTCTTGTTAAAAATAGCCTGTGATGAAAAGACCTATCAAAACTATTGTGATGTTCCTGGTGAGAATGAGGACATTTTACAAAAAAAAGCTATTACACATTCAGTCATGTTTTAAGAGCATTTTTCTTCTTTATTGGACAGAACAGGTACTGGAAAGAGATATTAAAACAGATTGATAAATTACTGCTTGCTGGATTCGAACCCTGGTCTCCCATTAAAATTAAGGCCCATGTGGTCACGGAGCTACTCCTTTAGCCACAGCTCCATCCCACACATTTAGTAGCTTGAACCTGTAGTAGCCTGCTGTTTAACAGAAATGTAGGAGGGTGGATAAATGTGATGGTCTGGGAATCAGCCATTGTACATCTAATCAGGGTCTTAAAATCATTTGCGGATGTAAATGGGAATATCTTTGGCTTCAGTGGAAAGGAGGAGAGAAACTCAGGGTTTGTTAAAGAGAACCTGCTAGCGAGCAGGTTAGGTTCAGAGTCAGTTACCATGGGAACTTTCCCTGAGTTATCTTTCTAAAACAGAAAACTCAGTTTCCAGCATTTCAAGATTAACAAAGTGTTCACTAAACCCGCTTGCTGAAATAGGGCCCTAGAAGTAGATTGGTTTGTTTATTTGTTAAAATAAATTACATCAAATCATCTGAACTTTCCAGGCAGTTACCCTTCACACAGATATTGGAGACCTAAAAATCGAGCTGTTCTGTGAACGCACACCAAGATCGTGTGAGGTGAGAATGATGTTGGGACTAAAGTAGGCCAATACGTTTAATACCTGCAGAGTTATTAGTAGACTATTTGTGGTTATATCCCACTGTATTCAAAATAATATGTATCAGTCACTGGATTATGCAGTCATTCTTTAAACTGAGACTGCGTTATTTTGTGGTTTATTGTTTTTCATCATTTAGCTGCTCTGTATATTGTATTTACTGTACGTAATAGTTACTGTATACAACGCATTGTATTCTTGTGGAATAAATAAACATTCAGTAAGAATAAAATAAATATTTTTGAAGTTTAAGTAAACTTATCTCTCTTTTTAAATGTGATATATATCTACAGAACTTTCTTGCTTTGTGTGCCGGTGGGTTTTACAATGGCTGCATATTCCACCGAAATATTAAAGGCTTCATGGTTCAAACTGGAGATCCTACCGGTATGGGGCCATTGGTGCCTTAGCTGTAGGCTACATCGTTAGTAGGAAGTGGTTGCTTTCTTATTTATTCAATTTCTGTTTAATTTTTTTCCTGGAATACATGTAGGCACAGGTAAAGGAGGAACCAGTATTTGGGGACGTAAATTTGAAGACGAGTTCAGTGAACACTTGAAGGTGAGTAGCCCGCTGTTTGTTAGGCTTTGATTAGTCTTGCAGAGCCAAGTCTTTACTTGTGGACACAGTGCTGGCTCTCTGCGTCAAGTCTACTTGACAGGAGAGGTATTTTGATGGACATGAATGTGTGTGTGTACTTAGTTATGCAGTTGGTGTACGAGTGCCATTATCCCACCTGTTGTTCTCCCCCAGCATAATGTACGGGGGGTGGTTTCCATGGCGAACAACGGCCCTAACACAAACGCATCTCAGTTCTTCTTCACTTACGCCAAGCAGCCCCACCTGGATATGAAGTATACCGTGTTTGGAAAGTAAGGGCGTGAGATACATTTTAAATTCCACTGTGCATCAGGTGTATATTTCATATATTATTTTTATGCCTAGGCCATATTTATATATTTATTGTATTAATTGGTCCTTCATTTTGGCTGTTGTTGTTTGGCATGTTGGTGAAATACTTCCACATGACACAACCAATATTTTATATATCTTGACATGTATAATGTCTTCGTGTGGGAGAGTGTTGGATCTCTGAATCTGCAGTTGGGTAGGCTCCAGTTGTCCATGTCAGATCCACAAATGACCAATGTAACATTTAAGCCAGGGCAATATTAATGACAACAAATTGAACATCAGCCATCGCTGCACGCTGTTACCTTTGTGTAGTCCGACGGTTGGTCAACGAGGCGAATATCGTTCAATGCAGATTACCCGGCAGATGTTGCGGTGCGATTCCATATTCGCCATTTGTAATAATAATGCGTCTTCTCCCTGACGCAGGATTATTGATGGCTTGGAAACACTGGATGAGCTGGAGAAACTGCCGGTCAACGAGAAGACATTCCGGCCCCTTACGGAAAGTCGGATTAAAGATGTGACGATTCACGCCAACCCTTTTGCCGGATAGAGGCCCAATGCTGACCAGTCAGACAGCTCAGCTGCTGGGGGGTAGAATTATGAACCATAATGTTTCGTCGTCAGCAGTAGGTTTTACTTTCAAGGCTTTTTGTGGTAATTACATGAGCCTCTTTTACTTGGACTATGTATATACTTTTGTACTAAATAAACATTTTATTTGTATTATACACTACTGAGTGCTATTTATAAACAAATATAAACGTGGGTTCATTTACATATGTTAGAATAGGAAAATCAAAATGAAGTTGAATTCTACAGGTAGAACCAAGAAAAACTATGTAATGGAAAGTAACCCAGTTTGTATACAGTATGGGCTTTGTAATGAGGGCACTAATAAGTCATTTTAAAGTAAAGACCCATGTGAGCATAACACATTTTATTTTGCACTTGAATTTAAGGATTGGACAGAACAGGATTAGTCACAATCACCTTATTTAATACTGAAATAAATATTTGGCAAATGTTTTTTTTCCCAACATTGCATCTGACTACAATGGGCAAGTTAGAGGGACATTATGAAGTTCCCATGGTTACATGCACACACACTTGATGAGTCACAGCCCCTTTGGATACAGCTTAAAATGAAAAGGAATCAAATTACATTTTAAAATATCGAATCAAAGATGTTTTGCCAGTGCTGAATGTTTAAATGTTAATAAAAAATTTAAAGAAATTAATATAAAACGTAGATGTTTAAATTATTAAAAAAATACTGGTTCAATATAAAAAGAAAAGGCAATTCAAGATGTAAAAAATGAAGTGCGCTGTAGCTTCCTGAGACAGTTTTGACATGTAACAATATGGATAGCCGTCAAAACAAATATAATCCAAAAGGTAAATAAAATGTTTGAAAACAAGCATTTACAAAGTATGGCTCCTATTTACTGCTTATGAACATGGCCATCTTGAACTGAACCAACGACGTATCAACACATCTTGGAATTAGGAGAAAATGTGTGAATTAGTGTATGCATCATCAAAATAATTGTACAGTAAATACCTATTAATACCTATTAACACCATCCACATTTTCTTGTTTTCTTTACATGTTAAGCAATTTGCTATAATGGTCATACATCCACGCAAACGACTCTGGGTCTTAACAAGAACAATTGTACATGATTGTCTGACACGTATTGTTTAAGAGACATTGATGTTATTTTAATGATGCTCATGCAAATACTTTTGACTAATCAGAAGACAAATTAGTTATACATTACCATAGCCATCAGAAGCATCTGCATCCAGATGTCAAAGCAGATGGCCACCCAAGTCTCTTGGTGTAAATACAGTATATGTTGATACTTAGTGTGCAAAGATTGTTACTGCATGTCTATTTATTGCAACGCACCAACTTCACCCAGTCAAATTCATTATGTGCAAATGTACTCAACAGAATATATCAGATTCTTAATCAAATAAATAAGTACGGTTGTTTTTACTTTATTCTAATGAATAGCCCTGAACACCGCATGGTAAAGACATTCAGTCAGAGTGGGCCAGCCTTTGAGAAGGGAATGGTTATTATTGTGGCGTCAACAACGCATGCATCACCATTGCTTCACTGAATGAGGTGTCGCTACAACACAGCTGTACACCTGGTCGTTTAGTGCACAAAGAACCGGAGCGCGACAAGCTAATGCCCATGCACGTGGAAATGACATCACTCGTTGCCTTGTTCAAAACAAGGCAGTATTGCACATTTAGTTGAAGATGTTGCTGAAGTATTAGCATTAATAGCTCTCTTACAGTATGCATGTACATGTATTGCTACATTGCCCGTTGGAGGACAAGCCAAAGTGTCAAGATTAAGACGCAAGGCGGTGCTTGCATACCACCACTCTGCAAATAACCAAGAGTAATATCACACATTTGGGGAGGGGGTCACTGGCAGAATTACCACTAAAGAAATCTAAAAAACCTCAATGTTTGGGAATAGTGCAACTGCGCCAATTCCTAGAGTGCACATATTGCAATAGTTGTAGTTATGATGTACCCCTTGAGCTGACGGGGATGGGTACAGATCCCCATATGTTCTTCCTAATACTAAATGGTTAAGAAGCTGAAGCATACGGTCTGCATGCAACAACAGTTTAACTGGTCTGATAAACAGCAGGTTACAGAGAATCAACTAGAAATGTCTACACAATAATACTGTATGAAACATAGAATTATTACTATTATGTACTTTGACCAATACTGATGCTACAGTAAAAGTAACAAAAACAGTCTGACATCAAGAAGAGTAAATTCAATTTAAGGCAAATTTAACAGCAATTGGTATCTTCCTTAAAAATGGAATGTCCTTGGTTCAGACGAACCCAGAATTAAAAACTAGAAAACAATTTCATAGTAAAAAAACTGAGGAGTTCTAGAAAAGGCAATTTTCCTGGTCAGAGCAAATGACATTCATGCAGGTTACTTTTAAGAGTATAATTACATCATAACCATCATCCCAATTAGAGGTCTTTAATACACCTCAACCTCCAACGTGTATGTATGTAAATAACTACATGTCATATACAGGTGGCCGATGCCCAATATTATGAAGACTTGCCCGTCAAGGCAGAAATGAGTAAATGTTCTTCTTAAAATATTAAATATTCATATTAATTGCTTCAGCTGTTGTCTCAAGCCTCACGACACAATCAAAGGCCGACACCGTTTCAGTTTCAAGGCCCGTCAGTCACCCGTTCCAACGGCCAATCTGCAGGAAGACACAGGACTAGGTCACCTAGTCACCTGTAAAATATAGGATTGATTTTAAGGTCCTTTTGTTGGTTTTTAAACACGTTTCAGCACCCTCTTATATTTCTGACCTCCTTACAATCCCCTGCCCCTCCAGGGCCTTCAGGTCTTCTGACCAAATGCTTCTGCATGCCCCACGGTCACGGATAAAACTTAAAGGAGGCCGTGTCTTTTCTGTTGCGGCACCCAGGCTGTGGAATAGCCTACCTTTCCATATCAGGACTTCCACCAGCAGTGACATTTTTAAGTCTCACCATAAAACTCATGTTTTCCTTGGCTTTCAAGCCTGAAATGGGCAGGCGAATGTGAACTGTAATATATGTATGTGTGTGTCATGTGAGTTCGTGGTTTGATTCCTTTCGGTTTTATTTCATAGTACAGCACTTTGGTTGACACTCCCATGACATGTGCTCTATAAATACATTTTACTTGAGTATCCAGACTATAATCTCAGCGAACGCAGCTCAGAGCAACAGTCGGGCAGAGCCAGTATATGAGGCTCAAACGTGCAACATTCAGTTTGCCACTGACCGTTCAGCTTGCCACGCTATGGGATGCTAAATACAGAGGAGAGTTGTAACAGGGTGCAAAGTGAAAGGCAGCAGTAGTGTTCTCATTTTGTGATGTGTAACCAGCTCAACACTGCCCAAGCCTACATTGTTTTTAATACGGAATCGTTCAAAGCTAGCTTTTATGTTTTGTTCTTCAAATCACGGAGAAGATGCGGAACAGCCCAACGCCGTGCGAGGTCCCGGCCCAGTGCGATCCTTGAGGCGCGCCCTATACTAGAGGCGTCTCTGAGCAAGACGCTTAAAGGTGAAATCAGCGATGCTGGGAACATTTTTTATTTCTGTACTCGGTCAAAAAAAAGCCACCTCTCCCCTTCAATGTCATAGGGTGCTCCTCTCAGAAGCTCCGCCCCACACACTGGACACACATTGCCACAGCTGGGATAGTGGTGCGGGCTGCACCAATTTGTTCGTTTTACCGTTTTACAAAACTGGGCGGGGCTGTGCACCAGAAGATTTATTCAGCATGCTCACGCACACAGCAGAAAGCTAGCGGACCGCTTGACTGGAGATATACGCAGAATTTTATAAAAAAAAAAAAAAAAGGGTTTTCTCTTACAATAGCTGACTCCACTTTTAAGCCCTGCCCGCCGCCATGGCAACGCTGAACAGCAGAGTGCACCGTGGCCATGTGAGAGGACCGCCCAGCGCCCCCTTGAGGTAAACGCCTCTCCCCGTGCTTCTTTTACTGGCCTCTGGGGGGGGAGGAGGGGGAGCGAGGCAGGGTGCGGGTGAGGCAGTTTGGAGGCTGCCCCACCCACCATCCCAGTCACACAGCGTCACATGGCACGGGGTCCCCCTCCCACCTCTCTCTCTCTTCCTTCAGGCCTGCTCCTTGTCTGCCTTCCACAGCTGCTCCTTGACCTCGGTGGGGAGCGTGTTGAAGAGGTCCTCTTCCACCGCCAGACCGCTCCGCCGCAGCTGCTTGCACTCGCCCAGCTCCACGGGCAGGCACTCCAGCCGGTTGCCCCGCAGCTCCATCTGCGTCAGGGCCGTCAGCTCTCCGAAGCGCGACGGCAGCGACTGCAGACAGTTGCTGCCCAGGTTCAGCGTGCGGAGCTTCTTGCACTGGAACAGCTCGCTGGGCAGGGTCTCGATCTGGATGTCGGGGGGGGGGGGGGGGGAAGAGGACACCCCGATTAATCACGACATCCCATATTTCACATGGAAACAAACGACACATGCTTATCGTGTTCCTCCCCGAAAGAAAACACTTTCCAGAGGGACCATATAGAGGACTCGACCCTTCCAGGACGGTTATGATGCAAGCATCTGCTAATTTTTACTATTGTTGTTCTGTTAGTTACTTTACAAAAGCTACAGGAGACACCTTTTTATCAATACACAGATGTCACTACGTACAGGTAAGCGTTAAATAAGCGCGTTTGCCATGTTTAAAGTACCGGCGAGCACATCATCATTAGTTGAGGTTTTCCTCGGGGGAGGTGGAATTGCCACGCAGGAATTACTGATTTCAGCTTTAAATAGCAAAACATATCAAAAATGTATCCTATAAGAAGACAACAGGAAGATGCTGAACATCAAAGCACTCACTCTGTTGGCCGTCACCGCCAGGTACTGGAGGTTCTGCAGGAAGCCGATGTCCGTGGGGATGCTCGTGAGGTTGTTGTGGCTGAGGTCCAGCGAGCGCAGCTTGCGGCAGTAGAACAGCTGGCTGGGGATCTTCTCGATCTTGTTCCTGTTGAGGTACAGCCGCTCCAGGTTGGTGAGCGTGCCGATCTGGATGGGGATGTAGGCGATCTGGTTGTACCACAGCTTCAGGCACGCCAGCCGGTGCAGATGCTGGAAGCTGATGATCTCCTCGATGGTCTTCAGGTTGTTGTCCTTCAGGTCGATCTCCTGCAGGTTGTGCAGGCTGAAGATGGAGTGCGGGATGCGCTCCAGGTCGCAGCGGACCAGCTCCAGCTCCGTCAGGTTGGCCATCTTCTTCAGGCTGTTGAGCACCATCAGCTTGGTGCCCTCGTTGTTGACGGAGAGCTTCTGGAGGTGGACGCCCACGTCGGTCACCACCTGCGGCAGCTTGGTGAGGTTGCTCTTCAGCCGGAGCACCTTCAGCCTCTTCAGCTCGCGGAGGCCGTCGATCACGATGTAGCGGTTGTTCTCGGCGCTGAGGTTGCCCGTCAGGTGCAGCTCGCTGAGGTTCTTCAGGCTGTAGATCCACAGCGGGATCTCCTTGATGTCCGTGAACTTGACGTGCAGCGACTTCAGGTTCTCGCGCAGGAAGGCCAGCGCCGGGGCCTCGATCTTGGCCGGCGTGTGGTACAGCCACAGCTCCCGCAGGTTCGCCAGCTGGGCGATGGTGGGCGGCATGGCGACGTCCGGGATGAGCTCCAGCTTGAGAACCTCCAGCTCGGGCAGGTCGAACACCGTGTCCGGGATGCCGCTCAGCATGAACAGGTGCAGCTCCAGCTTCTCCTGGGCGTTCTTGGCGACGCGCTGCCGCAGCTTGTCCAGCGTCCACTCGTTGTTGAGGTTCAGCTGCCGCAGCTTGTTCTCGCTCACCTCCGACAGGAAGACGGCGAAGCGCTTGGAGTACAGCGGGTCGTACTGGTCGATCATGTGCAGCATGAAGGCGAAGTCGTTCTTCACGTCCGGGATGTCGCTGTAGCTGCTCTCCTCGCGGATCGACTCGAACGAGTACTTCTTCAGAGAGCGCCGCAGCATCCAGCACAGAGTGTACATGCAGATCAAGCCGTACACCACCACCAGGCTGATGTAAAAACAAGCCAGGATTTTAAACAGGGTGGCCAATGGATGCGCACAGCGGTACATTTTGTAACCCGTAAGACTCTCTATGTTCACGTTGCAGTCGACGCTGAATTTAATGTTGTTCACGTAATAGCCGGTGTAACAGATGATGGAGATGAACTTGATGACTTTGATGATGGTCTGGCGGATGTACAGCCTGTAGACTATGTCTCCCTCCTCCACGTGTATCCGGAACTTCTTCACCTTCTCAAACAGCGCCTTCGCCTGCTCGCCTTCTTTCTTGTCCAGAACTCCGGTTTCCGTTCTGTCCACGATGCCCTGCTCCAGGCGCGACTTGGTCCTCTGCAGCATGGGAATACTGGCTTCAACGTCCTCACTGGCGACAGACTCCTTGTGGTCCAGCGAGCCGTTCATTTTGACGGGCCTCGGGTCGCTCTCCTCCACCACCGTCTCCGACAGCGCCCTGGTCGTCCAGGGGGAGTCGAAGCACTTGAGGAGGATGGACACGAAGTGCTCCAGCTTGGAGCTGGTGCGCGGGAACTTGAACCAGAAGTTGCTGCAGGCCAGGAAGATGAGCGTGTGCAGCAACACCAGGTAAGGGAAGTACTTGGCGAACCAGTGCAGGCGGTTTTCGTAGCACACGGCGTCCACGTAGTTGTACTGGTGTCGGTCCAGGTCGTACTGGATGCCCTTGGGCTCCGTGACCGGCAGGCCAGTGCCGAGGGAGGTGTGGTTGCAGGTGCGGTTGGCCGCCCACTTGCAGGGCAGGCAGATCATCTTGTCCTGCGTGACCTGCAGCGTGCCGCCGAACACGGCGATCATCAGCATGACGATGGAGATGTAGTCAGTGAACACGTCCCACCACGGCTTCAGGATGCGGTACGCGGGCTGGGTGTCCACGAAGTACCGCAGCTCAGTGATGGGGATCATGGCTTGCCTGGGAAGTAAAGGTGGAAATTATTCAGTTGTACGTAAAACGTGGAAAGTGCCTAATTGAAATATCATAAAATTATTGTAGCCGTGACCTTTACATGGAGACGTTGAGGAAAACACACTTTCTTTCATGGCTGAGAAAGCACTCTGAGCACAACACCACTCAGTTGAAAGCTGACGAATCAATATGGCGCGCGATGCTAGCTAACAAGGTCACGCATCAGAGCCACTGCAGATTGTTAATTTGAACACTGCCAGACGTAATGAAATAGATCCTCCCATTTGTGATACAGCATTTGCTGATAGACTTGGGTGGGTGGGCTGGGACGATATTGGTTTTACCATTGTTAGACAGGTCCCATTAATCTTGCTCTCATGGGGTGACAGCGGTCCTATTGTCGTGGCAAACAAGCCATCAATAAACAACAAAACCAATTAATCTGGAATATAATTCATCATTTGAAAGCATTAGTATGGATGCTAGTCTCCCTTGCCGTGAACACACAAACTGTACAATAACTACTTTAAAAGCACACAGACTTAGCGACAAAACCAAAACAGCAAATTACATTATTTTAATGACTAGGATAGAAATCAATCTCTGGTAGATAACCTGCATAACCCAAATGTTCTATTGTGACGACGAATAGAGTTTACTTACAAATCACCCGTGTAGCACAAGTGCACCTTGCCATGTTAAGCATCAACACCATGATATGAGCACGGGCAAGACATACTCCCCGCTTTGTTTCAGCTGCTAGCGCTGGGCTGCTCCCAGATAAAACCTTCCAACAGCACCGCCCAGTGCCGCGCCCAGCCCGGGGACCACGGCAGCCCGTCTTTCTGCACAAGACGTCCAGTTTGGGCTCATTTGGCCCCGACAACACAGGCAAAGGAGCAACAAAACTCCCTTGTTCTCTATTCTTAGCCGTTTCCGTTAGCAATACCCAGGGTATTGTCTGCAGAGGCCTTCAGGAGCACCTTCTCTGACCTCCACATGAGATCCTGTTTACCTTACAGGAGTAGCTGTCTCCAGCCACTGTCTCTCTGGGAGTTCTAGACAGTAACCTTTGGCCTTGACAGACAGACAGACAGACACACACACACAGTTGCCATTTGCCCATTTGTTTGCTATTAGGAAGACAATGACTTTCCTGTAGAGGCTAAATGTCTGAAGCCTGGTAACACCGGCTCACAACAACATATTTATGTCACAGATGAGATTCTAAGCATCATTTTGATTGCAGTAAACTAACTTACTTACTATTATTTCAGCTATGGAGGTTTGTCAAACACAATAACAAACCAGACGCATTCTAGGACACATACGGCCCTCACCAGAGTGTAGACGTTATCTGTGCTCCGGTGTCTGGTCCTGTTCCAGGCAGACAGTCCACTCTCCGTGGATCCGAATGTTTTCATGGGCCCGGTCTTCCCTTCTTGCCATTGAGCTGTTGGGGAGGGGGTCTGCGGTAAACACACGCGAATGATATCATGTGCCATGTGTAATCAAAACTGGCGAGTCATTTTGCCTTAATTGTGGTTTGAAAGCCTAAACTATTTATCATGTCGATCATTGTTTCTTTTATTTCAATCATGTCAGTATATCTGGTTGTTATTTAAGGTGTGTCCTATATGAGACGGTCATATTTTATTTAGCTTGAAGTTACATTGAGAGAGTCTTTTGTTAGCTGGCCTGGCCGGGTATCAGATGCTAAAAAAAGTTACCCGATGCTTACTTTGTAAGGTAGATGCCCATAACACTTACTACGATTTTAACCGCAATGTCACACAATATACAAAAACTAACCGCAGTCAATTACTGACATTAGTAAATCGCATCAACCGAAAGAGCTATGGGTTGCTAGCAACTAGCTGATGCTAGCGAACTGCACGTTAAGTAGCATCAACCGGCTTTTTAGCTGCCTTACTGTGCCAACTACAATAGTATGATTAAAACCATAAATAAGGGCGCACACGTTTGATTATAAATAGTGTATCTCTCTACCTTTCTACGTCAGGCCGACTGCTTTCAACTCCGACGTTACGGCAATAACACCATTAGCTAACGAAAAAGTCATCTGAAGCTACCGGCTAGACTGGTTAGCTGTCTGATTACCGCCGAGTCGAGCGGTGGCGCTACGTTTATTTGTGTCGCCGTAGAAGAAGAATAACAAGCCGTGCGTGTCATTTTCGAGGAAGTGGGCTGCGACGTTGTGACTGAGATCATACCGTCTCTAGATGTGTCACATCTGCTGACAATGCTGTCAGTGTGGGGTTTACGGATTATGTGCCAGTCCCAACAGTTACAGCCTTTAAACCGGTTGATAATTAAACGACTACGTTTTTCTAAGCCTGCAACGTGTGCACAACTATCTAGGTCGAACCCCACTGTGACGAGGCACAGAAACACGAACTTCACGCCAACAGAGAGGGGGGTGACTTTAAGGACTTACAGTACAACCAAAGTAGAACTCATCTGTTGGAACTGTTGCCAGCCTCTTGGAAGATCGCCTGCATTCTTCTGTCAATCTTGCAATGTGGTCCAAGCGCCAGACGAAGTGTCATCGTACTTTCAGATTATGGAGTGGTGAGTGATGTTTTCTCACTTATACTGCGTGGCGTGTTACAATATGTACACCGGTTATTTATATGATTATGTCATATTGCATTGGACACTCGTACATTTCGTTTTTACACCCCAGACCCAAACCAAATGTGTATCCCAACGCACCCCCGGACCCAAATGTCTGCCCCAGCGTTGATGTTTAACAAGAGAACTGTTGACAAAATGGGTGTTTGTGTGTGCGTGTGTGTGTGTGCGTGTGTGTGTGTGTGTGTGTGCGTGTGCGTGTGTGTGTGTAGGGGCTGAGGGGCAGGTCATTGTGTGAGTTGTACCCTAGAATGGTACTGGTAGAAGGAGCAGAGAAGAATACTCAGATAAAACCGTGTTTTCATAACGCTGTGCAAATGCCAGAGTTCACCATTAACGAGGTATTTCTCTCTGTGTTCCACTATGATTTTACAGTAACCACTCGTTTACACTGGACACACATAAATTGCAGGAAAGATATCTGAAGCTACAAAGATGTTTACACCCAGACAACTTCAGCCATAAACCAGAGGTAAAGGGAGCACACGTACTGAATGAAGTCATTGTATGTGGGCTTAGAGGAAAAGTCCACATACCAAATGAAACCGTGCTTATTGCTGGGGTTGCATGTGAAAATTACATGTTTTTACGTTACACCAGATATAGTATGGTATATGATAATAATGTTGTAGGCTATAATGACTATGTGTATTATACCCAATGTTATAACATTGTAACAGATCGTCATTCATGAGTTTGGAAGAAATTATTGAAATGAACATTACTTTTGAAAGATAATGATTAATGAGTGTATTTTTATTTATTTATATTTCTCCCGGCTTCTTTGGGGGATGGGGCACATACCGGCCACAAGCAGAGTAGAGTCCATCTTTACAATTATGTAGTGATACATTTCTGGAGAGAAACAGGTGAATATGAACATAAAATGTTAACAAAATACAAAATTCTATTTGTTGTGCGAATAAGAACAGAATCACTCTCCGACACCTCAAGAACACTCTAGTAACGGATGCTAGAGCCCTTGGGCTTTCGTCTTCTGTGGAAGAGGGGTTCGAGTCCCGGGTGGGACGGACCTCCATCACACATACTGTTATTTTGCTTCATTCTTATTAGGTATTGTTTAAATGGCTTTTGTCCGACAATCTGTTCAAAGTAATCGTGCTTCTTGTTTTATGTATCACCACCGCTGGACATTTCACTTAAATAGACATCTTTAGCCCCAGGGAATCGTCATTGTGTACAGAAAACTCTATATGTATGCACGCCAGTGAGGCAGTCTCCTACTGCAATGGCTTTTCTTACAGAAACAGCTTGAGACTATTGATTTTTACCAGAGCTGACAGGCTTGTCAGCCGCAGAATGTTCATGGTCTGTCAGCCATTTCCAAGCTCTTTCCCCATTCATTCCCGGCTCACTTTCACACGCCTGACATTCCGTGCTTGCACCTGCATAAAAGGTCCTCCATGGGCTCCCAACTATTGTACCAGGTAAAAGGGTTATCCCCCTTTTATGTTCCACCCACCGTGTTATTACTGTCACGCAGGTTATCTTTTCCATAACGCCAGTCCCATTGAGCTATGCTGTCGAAGGTGAAAAGGCGAGGTTGTAAAAATGATTTAATTCCCCCCCAGCATCTCACATTTTTGAGTGGAATGACACAGTGGATGTATAAAGTAAAACGTGATAATGCATATTCACATGTGATGATGCATTTTCACGTCTTTCATAATATATTAAAATTATATTATTGTACATTTGTTGGCATGTATGTATTTCATTTAAGGAATAAGGATTGCAATGATTGCTATAAATGTAATTGCACTTCCATTGCAGAAAGAACAAGAGTATTCAGAAGGGCAGTCTGCTCTTGTGAACAAGGCATACAGGACTCTGGTCAAGCCTTTAAGCCGGGGTCTTTATATGGTGAGTTTGACATTTAAATGACCAAATTGGGATTTTACAGTTCAGATCATTCTGGAGACACCAAAGTAAGGTTGCAACAACCTTGGTGATGCACAGAGTCAGAAACACCTAAAGTGTGCTGGACAATTCCAAGTATAGTACTGCAGTTTGTAAGAGAAGTTGGAACCGGTTTAACTTTTTCTGAAACGCAGGCAAATGTCATGTAAAATTCCACCTATTGGTTCAGAGGATTGATTGCTAGATTATGCGCTGACATTATGCCAGCCATTTTCCTTAGCTAATCACTGCTTGCTCCTTTAGCTGTTGCTCTGATGAATCTAGCATAGCTTAACTATTTTATATGAAGATAGGAGGGGGCGGATGGGAAAGTGAGCGTGCGGTGGAAAAAAACGTATTTTAATCATTTGCAGGCCTAAAATTATGCATTCACCTTGTTAGAGTGCTATGTTTATATATAGATCGTGTGTGTGTGTATATGTGTATAATGTGGGTGTATATGTATGTTTATTTATATATATAT
>JAODTR010000004.1:907933-925275 GCA_025399935.1 Amblyopsis rosae | reverse complement strand
GACAACACAGCCCTCAGGTTCATGGGGGCACCCAAACCTCTCCACCACGATAAGGTGATGGTTCCCGGAGAGGATATGTATTTAGTCAATAAAAGTAATGGAACATTTCAGGGATTTTGACACTTAGTGTGAAACCTGTGTAATGGAAGAGCATTTTTACAGCTAGTTTAAATGATTTCCATTGCTTTTCTCTCTAGGTGTTTTTTGACTTAATGCGGGAAGTGCGAGGGAAGAAAATGACAGAAAACAAAGACAAAAATGGCAAAGGAAAGAACAAGAAGAACAAGAAGACATTGAGAGAGAGATGCTGTTTACTGTGAACTCTCTGTGGACCTTAAACACACACAACACAATCGCTACATTGGGGAACATGTTCAAATGCAAAGCATTTCCCCCATTTTGTACAATATGTCGTCATTGTAATAATTAGCCAATTAATTTGTGTCTAGAAAAATCTCAACCACTTCTCCACTAAAGGATGAATTCCGAGGCCTGTTTTAAAGGAAGAACACCACTATTTTATGACTGTGACTTGAGACTACTTCAAGGTCCCAGCTCACGATTTATGTTTGAAGCTTCCCCCGTTATGAGAAGGGTATAGAGGATAGTGTGAAGCTAGGGGGCACTATAGGGGGATGAGTACAGAGATCCCCAACCCACTTAGCACTTGTATGTGGGAGTGGGCATGCACTCCCATGGTTTAACACTGGTTTAATGCCAGGGTCATTCCAGACACAAATCAAGGAGTGTCCTTTCACCATATGTCCAAACTGCTACTGACACTAACTCCATTGTCCAATGTTGTCCAAGGAACAAAATGTACTACCTACACAAGTTACCTATCAAAGCTCATCTGAGTTTAAGCACATCATTGGGATCGGGTTGTTGAATTCTCATGTTTGACTATATTCTGACATTGCAATGACATTCCATGTAGAAGTATGTGGTTAATAGTGCTGTTAAAAACTAAGAGGAGGGCATGCCGAAGACTTCTTACACAATGAGAGATGACCTCAGGCAAATGTCCATTCAGGTGGTGTTTTTAGGTTGTCTATAAGATATCGGGCCTCATTCGGAAATGTACAGTATGATGTAGATGGGTTACTGGGGAGAGAGCAGCTCGGGTTTAAAAATGGTGAAATGCTGTCCCTCTGAGAATGAGATCATGTTAAGTGTAAGCTGTGTCTAGGATTGTATTGAGGTCTATTGAGGCCTTCTGTGTTTGTTCTCTTGGCAGGTTTATGACGAAGTGTGTGAGGCTTTATTGAACCTGGTTCTTGATAACCAGTTAATTGGACACACAATACCAATTTTATTGGTGTCAGTAAACTGCACCACATTGCCAGTATTTGGGACTCATGCTGGAGAGTTTTTATTTTCTGAAGCAGAATGTGCCAACATATTTCTTTTATAATTGATGTATATGGTAATGTGTGTGTGTGTGTCTGCGCAATGTTCAGAATGTTTGCCAACATACGCTAGGTTTGTGTGAGGTAAGATGTTGTACTGCACACAATACAATTTACCATGCTTGTCAGATTCAATCTCTTTCTAACGTGTCCATATTTTTAATGTGAGTAGGAATGTTTTCCTTCCTATAATATGGGGGGGGTGGGGTGGGTGATGGATATGCCATCCATCCATCTTAAATGATTTTGAGATGTATTGCCAAATAAATGCATTTTGTTTCTTTGTAAGGAATACTTAATGGATATTTGTTTTAATAAATGTTTTTATTTAACCAAATATGAGCATGTATCATTTAGTGCTTTGAATTACTGTATATTGCTGGGTTCAAGCAATCCATATAGCTAGTTCTATGGTTTATTATTCACATTTTGCATGTTAACACATTCATAACACTGGAAATTTAAGATCTCTTAATATAAGATAAAGACAACCCAAGACAACCCAAGTAAACATATAACACATATAAGCTATTCATTTTTGCGAACTATTTGTATATGTTAAGGAAAATATATCCATATAATTACATATTTTACTGTGTAAAATGCTCAGTCAATCTATTAACCAGAATTAACATTTAATTAAAATGTGGAGCAGACACATGCATAATTATTTACTAGCCTTCAGTTTATTTTCGCAGTGAGAATCAGTCTCGAAAGCCTCTGAATCATTTTGAATGTGTCAGAGTAGCAACTTAACTTTCCAATCAGCGTCGTGTTTATAGCTATATGGTCGTGGTTTAGGTGTGCCGACCATGGTGCAGACAGCGAAAACCAGATGGTTCATCCAGTCATCTGCCAAGTATTTTTTGAAAGTACAGCCATTCACAAACAATTTAAATATACGGCTCCCCAGATGGACTTGTGACAACAATTCCTCTGGTGTGTCGGGTTACATTATTACTGCCAGTCCGGTTGAACCTTATATCAATCTGAAGAATGCTACATGGTCTCAACAAGCAAAACTTTGATAGCCTGGCCCCGCACGACTATTGGGTTACTCACTACTAAACTAAATACTAATTACTAGTCTGGAAACGCTGTTCGCATTAGCCTTTTCACAGCCCCCTTTGGTGGGTTAATGAGATGACGTTAGAATCAAGCGTGTTTCGAAATGGTGGTAGAGCTAGATGAGGCAAAACAGTGACACTAATTTGTTCCACACTGTCCAATAGTTTCGAAATTAACCAGAGGCCAGACCATATTTACAAAGTGAATAAAGCTAACACATTGTATCAATCAAACTGAATTCCATAAGAGATGAGAAACACATAAATATAAACCCAATTAAATCTAAATGGAGAAAACATGGGCCGGTCAGAAATATTTTTCATAAGGGCGCACCGGTGACTATTAAGTCACAACATTTAGGACAACATATAACTGCAGGCCTTGCTAACCTAACCTAGGTCATCATCATTCATGACACAATATAAGAATGGGCAGAACCAGAATGCAGGAGAGAACTGCACGGCGCAAACCACTGCTAACTAATAATAAAAAGAGTGCTCATCTCTGATTTGCAAATAAGCAAATATTACTGTTGTCCCACAAGTCTTTTGAGAGAATATTCTCCTGACAGATGAGTCGAAAGTTTATCTTTGTGGAAGGCACATGGTCCAGTTTCTACTCCACTTTGGTGTAAATAAAATATTTCACAAGAATACCAACCGTTACATGGTACTTGTAATGTGATCAGGGCCTGGAAGATTAGTCGTTATTGAAGAAACCATGAATTCTGCTTTGTCAGAAATTCTGAATGAAAATGTATTTGAGCTGAAGCTCTAGCAGAATTGGATTAGCACAATCATCAAAAATGCAGTTGTTAATTTGCCTCAGAATGGCTTAAAAGAAACAAAATTAGGGTTGTGGCGTACTGGTTTATAGCCAAAATCCTAACTTGAACACAATTGCTGTGGCAGTTCATGCTCAAAAAGCTATGTCATTACACACATTACACAAATCCTGAAGAAAACAGGCATATGTTTTGGTCTACTGACTAATCAGTAGAATGACAAGCAAGACACTGTACCAGTTTCACAGACAATAAGCCTAGTCCTAGACTAAGAACCTTTTTCATTGGAGGTCTTATTCGTCTTGGGCTAGTCCCATTAAGTTTCCCCGGACCACTTGATCCTAATCCTAGAGTATATATAGACAATGTAGTGTAGCAATGTAGTTTAGCATAGACTAAAGATGGTTAGTGTATTTACAACCTCTAAAAGAATGTGATGGAAACAGGCTACATAGGGCCCTCTGCTGCGCAAAAGATGTGAACATCTAGTCCTAGATGTAGTTGAATTGTTTGCCTGCTCTTGTAATACAATGGATTCAATTAGTTGATTTTACAAGTAGCCGAAAGGCTATTTGTTGTCACGCATTAGCATGACGACACTCTGCTTTTGTCACAGCAAACTATTGCCTCTATTTCAAATGGCTGCAATACCAATTTAATTGTTTTTTCTTGCTTTTTGCCGATTACTTTTCACTTTTATGGAGAGGACAGAAAGGGATAGAATGACAGCCTAATTGTGATCACATTTCAGTAGGCCTTTGACTTTAACCTGACATGCCAGAGGAATTGTTGTCACAAGTCCATCTGGGGAGCTGTACATTGAAACTGCTTGTGAATGGCTGTACCTTCAAAAAACATAAAGGCAGATGATTGGATGAACCATCTAGTCGTTTTCGCTGTCGGCACTCGGCACCATGGTCGGCACTCCTACACCCGTATATCTTATTCAAGACGCTGATTGGAAAACCACGGCCACATAGCTATAAACAGGATTCTGATTGGAAAGCAGTTGCTACTGGACACATTCAAAATGATTTCCAGGCTTTCCAGACTGTTTCTCATAGTGAAATAAAACTGAAGCTACTTTGACTTAGGCTATTAGACCCACATGCTTAATGGCAATGCTTTATTTATAAATCCATAACTATTTATTTCTCAATTAAATTGGCTATTGTTAAGTAGTCTACTTTTTCAGATGCATATAGTGTGAATAAGTAGGTGTGGCCTGTTGCCCTGCATTCGAATTTCGCGTCGCTTGTTCCCTGTCTGGCTCTGGTGGAGGAGCGCCGCCTTGTGCACACAAATCAAATTATATTTTTTCCAGAGAAATCGCCTCCTATAGGCCTATCAGTTGATTTAGAAAGGTACACTTTTAACCTGCTGGGAAACTGGGTTCCACAGTTCCTCTGCGCCTCTAAGTAGGCAGATTAGGTGGTCCGTTAAACTCGCGGCAAGGCACTTATTTAGAAATATATGAAAGGGCAAAGTGAGCCGAGCTAATGACCGATGCGGTGTCACCAGCGCACTCCAGTGTCTTTTATCACTGCGCGGAGAGGGGCCCCGTCCTCTGAGTAACCCTCATTATATCTGAGCTAATGTTGGGTATGAGGATGTTCAAGTGATAAAGCACCATCACAGCCATTCATTATACAGAAAGAGAAACATACTCAGTGGAATTGCTCTCGACCTATAAGATAAATGCAATGGACAGAGAATAACTTCTATTTTAGCGACTGTGCCATATCCTGCTGTCTGCATGGCATGTCTCACAGGAAGAATAAATACAATTCAAAATAAGAAAAATATATTTTTGTCCACTGGATGGCAGTGATACCATTTCAGACTAACTGACGATACAGCCTATAGACATTAATGTATGTCGTCGTAAATAAATTAACTTGGTGTAAATTATGAGAGAATCTTGCTTGGCCTATTTTTGAACTGAATTGAAAGAAAATGCAGATTATTTTTGAAATTCTACTTTGACCCCGTGTTACTGTAGCAAAAGCCTACATTTGCCCCTATGTTACTGCATAGGCCTACATTCTACAGACGGATTATCAATAGCAATGATTAAAAAGGAGAACTTGTTCTCATTGTGTCAATGTTCCACATATGGAGCTATACTCCATAGAATATTACTGTCATTATCAGTTTGTATGTATTTTGAAAATTTTCACATCACACAATATATTGTATTATGAGAACAGCATCTATCTTCTTAAGATTAGTAAAACCCTTTCAGTTATTAAAGTTATCCAAGTTCAATAACTGAACAAAATGAAGCTTCCTTAACCACCCATTGCATATTGCATTGGTTGATTAATTCATTGAATGAGTGTGCAAATGTTTAATGGAAAATACACCTGTCCTCTTCAGCAACATCAGAATGCATTTTGAGACTACACACAGTATCAGCACTGCATTTAAACAACACCACATAATTCACTATATAATATAATTATAATATATCAATGTAATTGATCTAATCTATAACAGGTTAATAAAATTACTCATGCCCTACTATGGGTAGGGAATGTGTCCTTACTCCAAGAGAAGGAGAATGAGTATTACAATCACTTTACCGCACCGTTGTGACGAAAAGAGAGTTGAGCCAGAAGGCAAAGCTCTTGATCTACCGGTAAATTTTTGTTGCTACCCTCACCTATGGTCATGAAGGGTGGGTCATGACCGAAAGAACTAGATCACGGGTACAAGCGGCCGAAATGAGTTTTCTCAGGAGGGTGGCATGCGTCTTCCTTAGAGATAGGGTGAGAAGCCAAGTCATCTGTGAGGAACTCAGAGTAAAGCCACTGCTCCTTTGCATCGAAAGGAGCCAGTTGAGGTGGTACAAGCATCTGGTAAGGATGCCCCTAGGGCGCCTCCCTAGGGAGGTGTTCCAGGCACGTTCAGCTGGGTGGAGGCCTCGGAGAAGACCCAAGACTAGGTGGAGAGATTATATCTCCACACTGGCCTGGCAACGCCTTGGGATGTCCCAGTCACTAACATTTAAATGGCCTAAGTAATTTTTTGGAAAATAAATATGCATGTATTTTCTTTTGCCTAAATAATCTCATTATGATGCTGGCCATCTCTAGTAAAACTGCCTACAGTACATCTTCACTTGAACAGATCCTGCTATTCTACCCCTGTAGTATATAATAGTTTATGTATATAATATCTATATAATATCTATATATAATGGTCTATGTATATAATGTCTATAATATATAGAATGGTCAATTCTATACATTTTTTTGTGTTTTCTAAAAAATCGAAATAAATGCCATTATTTTAGGAAGGTGTTAAACACTTGTTTAGTGTAGAATTATCCAGAGGTGTATTTACAAATATTTCATTTTCTTTATAGAAATACAACAGCATTAAGACTATTTAATTAATTAATATAACTTAATGTTTAGATCACATTAATGAAAAATTACTTTGTTTTGCAGCAAACCTAAATAATGCACAAACACCCAGTCCTTGAAAAGTCCATGATTTTACGGAAGACCATAAAATCAGCTCGACAGTGCCCTTTTGGGCAAAAAGTCAACCAAATGACAGACAGAAGGTGGAAAAGTGGTTCAGCTCTTCAGACATAATCTATACGTAGAAATCAGTGCAACATGAAACCAACAGCCAACTAAGTAGATGATTCTTAAGAGCGGCCAATAATTATCCAGACTAATGATACTTGGCACTGTACTTGCATAACCAACACAGCAAATAGCTCATGTCTAAGGCAGACCGGTGGGCTTGGAAATTATGACTCATTTGAGGCTATTAATACAAAGTTTTAGTGAAGGCACACCGCATGAGGCTATGGGTTGAGGCAGCCTCATGTCTGCCGGTCGATTTCTGGAGAGGGTGAGAATGAGAACAATGGCACCAAGGCGCGGAAATACTATTCCACATCGATCTGCATGAGGTGAATGTGCAACCATTGCATCAGGAGCTCAGGCTTTGTGCATTCTGCAGATGGAACAAGCTCAGTTAGTGCAAATATGCCTATGGGGAGATCCTTAACGGCTGGCCCTCTCACGCAGGTATGGCAATAGATTTGCCTGACAGATGTGAGCGTGTGAATGAGAAAGAGGAAAATGTAAATGGTCCACGGTACTGTCCAGGATGCTACATATATATTTATTGGAAATTAATATCTTTGAAAAATATGCATATTGTGTTTGCTAGGCTTAGTGTATGTACACACAGACACACATTTATGCAGAGATACCAGCAAGCCTTCTCTACACACACAGTGCATCTGTGTTTTTATGATTCTCTCTGTGTGATTGTTTGCTTGTTTGTTTTGGGAAATATGCACAAAACTAGCTGTGCCATTGGGAAAAGCCTAGCGATAGCCTCGACAATGACGGCATTTTTGATCTCCATACTAATAAGCAGACTTTTCGTCATTGATTTGCTTTGCTGTCGAGTGGCCTTTTGCACACCTGCATAGCAATTTGCCTGCATTCGGACAGGAAAATTAGGTGCCAATTATATAACAATAGACCATACAGAACTAACATATTCAGTAGTTAAGATGAACTCCTTCCCTGGAAAAATGTTATCGGCACAGGTCTCTCAGGACTAAGAGAACGAGCAACCCACTGCTTTCGTTCGTATTGTAATGTCTAAAGTGATTTATTTTCCCCTTGTGCTGTATTGTATGAACGGTTCTGAGAATACAGATGAACTTTAAGAGATAGGTTACAGTGGCGAGCACGGTGCAACAGGGAGCTTGATGCAGGATCCAGAAGGCCTGCTGGCATTCTGGTGTCTGCCAATCAAGCTCAGCCGTGGGTAATGGTGTCCTTTAGGGGAAAATGGCAAGTCTGCTATATCAGTGATTACCAAAGTAGGGGTCAGGACCCCACACGGGTTGTGAAAGTGTTTGTGTGGATATCAGTTGATTTCCCCCATATATACACACACACACACACACATATATATATATATATATACACAACATTGTATACAGTATATAATTTATTTTGAGACACCCGCTTGTGCAAGTCACATCTTTTTGAGGGTCATTGCTCATGCCCTGATCGAGTTCAAAAGCAACCATACTAGACAGTAATTATGCACACATTAAATGTATACATGCTATTATTTAGTTTTTTAAATAACATAGAAGGGGAAATAAGCCACTTGCACAATTTTGATAACGGCTCCCTTGCCTCATTTGATCTAAGAATACAGTCATTATGAATTGTGTGCATGTCACTTTCATAACAACAAACAATAAGGAAGGTGAGCGTTGCCTGAAAAATAGCCTCATTTATTCACTGCTGAGGAAAAATGAAGCCCCATTCAAATAAACGACTGACACGAGCCAATTAGACCCTGTGGCACTTGACCGATGTACTGCGCCACTCATCGCTCATACTGCGTCAGAGCCAAAGATGAAGAAACACTTCTGAAGCTAATGTTGCAAACTGACTGCATATCACAGCAAATTATCTACTGACAATTAAAGGATTTTACAGCAAGAGTCAAAGAAGCCTTATCTTTACGGCTCTCTGGTTTATTTACAGTATTGTTCTTGAACTCAGATAACAGGATTTGTGAGTAGATTGTGTTTAGCCATTCAATCATTAAAAATCAGTGGGGGGTCTGAACAATTGCTAATATCGTTTTTGTAAGCCCTAAGCCCTAGGGCTTAAACAACAATTATATTTTTAGTTTTTTGCAGTTAAATCTAATATTTCATATCAAAATTGTTTCTGCAATTTGTATATGCTTTGACACTTAATGGTTATTTTATGCTCCTTTGACGTTCAAAGACTGAGCTGAATGAACAGACATCACAAACCACAAGGACATACTGACTCCAAGCTCTCCCTGTGAGATGCTTTAATAGCGATTAAAAGATTATCAGAACTGTGGAGTGAATCTGCGTAGAAGAGGAACCTTCACACAAAATTGATCCTATAGTGGAATTAATTTGGATTTATGGTGGGCTTTAACTTGATATCCAGCTCTTGTATTAGACACACACTGCCCCTAAGGGGCCTATAGGTAGTGGCTTTGGTTGTTTGTAAACAAACATTCAGGAGATGGAGATCACTTCAAAGCCTATATAAGTAGCGTGTTATGTCTTTTACTGGCTGGCCAAAACAAGAAGAGAAACCAAATTAGTTCTCTTAGCAAACAATGTGACATTAACGGCCATTGTTTAGGCCGCTATCTGTCAAACTATTAACTGTGACAGATGGGCTCCTGACATGCCCATGTTAGCAGCACCAGTGAAAAGTATTACCATGGCGGCGAGCGGGGACAGTAACACAACATTGTTATTACAGAGCATATCACTTAAGCAATAGAACAAGATGGATGACTCTGTGTTCATCATTACCTTGGGGTGGGGTGGGGTGTGTAGGGTCATTTCTAAAGCTAGGAACATTAATTGATGGAGAAAAACAGAGGGAGGAGAGGCCCCCTAATGGTACTCTGTGCCAGCACTGCTAAGGAACACCCACAGGAGTGCCGGCAACATTTTTTTCATGACAGGCAGCTATTTCACCGGCTGTGCTTTACAAGACAACACAGAAATTGGCCCTTTAGAGTCACCTGGGCATTTTATGGCTCATTTCCTGTCTGAGTGCAGATATGGACAGAGTTAAATAAGGGCATCATGATGAGGCCAAGCCTTGTCAAAGCATTAGGACACCAGCAGACTGTTGAGTGGGAGATGGTCATCTTGAAACAGAATGTCCTGTAGGAAAGCTCGTTATCTTCCAGCTGTTATCGTATGTGTTGCAATGTAGCCGTTCACACTGTGCACCTCTTCATTGAGAATCACCTTGTTCAGCCAACCCTCTTTTGCAAATGGACACAAAGGCTATTTTTAGGTCCACTTTTTCATTGGTCACACTCACCTTTAGTGAAATATGGCATTTATACATTACATTGTACATCTACATGTATGATATCCGGGACCTTATCGTGGTGGGGAGGTTTGTGTGTCCCTATGATCCTGATAGCTGTGTTGTCTGGAGCCTAGTGCTCCTGGTAGGGTATCCCAATGCAAAGTGGTCTCAGGGGAGGGGCCAGACTAAGAATGGTTCAAAAGACCTTTCATGATAAATGATATTATCATCCATTACCCTGGTGGAAGTAACTGAGGTAACTGAGGTAGTCCAACAACTACCCAGTGGCTAACGCCTGGGGATTGATGAGTCCCGTCCATATCCGTCCAGGTCATTTTTGTTCCTACCCTCACCTATGGTCATGAAGGGTGGGTCATGACCGAAAGAACAAGATCACGGGTACAAGCGGCCAAAACTGTTTTCCTCAGGAGGGTGGCTGGAATCTTCCTTAAAGGATGAGAAGCTCGGCCATCCGTGAGGAACACGGAGTAGAGCCGCTGCTCCTTTGCGTCGAAAGGAGCCAGTTGAGCTGGTACGGGCATCTTGTAAGGATGCCCCCTGGGTGCCTCCCTTGGGAGGTGTTCCAGGTACGTCCAGCTGGGAAAAGGCCTCGGGATCCCCCAGTCAGAGCTGGATAATGTGGCTCGGGAAAGAGAAGTTTGGGGTCCCTTGCTGGAGCTGCTGCCCCCGCGACCCGACTACGGATATGCGGATCTGGATGGATGGATGGATTGTACATGTGTGTATATGTGCATGAATCATTCACTTTGTAAGGCGTACATTCTTGCTGTTAAAGCATACTCTTGAATCTATCTTCCGTCACTCTTACCTGAGATCAGCTGTGTTTTTACAAATGTAAAGATACTGCATCAATGTGCTGCCATAATGAATTGTTAACATTGTAGACAGAATTTGTACTGCTAAAGCAATACTGCAACTTTGTTAAACCTTTGACTCTATTGGCCGGTTTCACAGACATGGATTAAGCCTAGTCCTAGACTATGATCCTTTTTCAATGGAGATCTAGCCTTAATCCATGTCTGTGAAACCGGCCACAAAACTTCTACCTCAAATTAGATGTAGTCTTTGATTTTTGATATATTTGCATACTCTGTCTCTTAGAATAAACACCAATTTGAGAATACTGTACTAGTGAATATGTTGATTATAATCAATATTATACTTAGGTAATTTAGCCGAAAAGTGACATATGTCCGGTTTCACAGACATGGATTAGGGCTAGTCCAAGACTAAAACAAAAATTCAATGAAGATCTCCATTGGAAAAGGATCTTAGTCTAGGACTAGGCTTAATCCATGTCTGTGAAATCGGCCATTAAATTAGACCTACTGTATAATGTACTTAAGTACTTACGTAAGTAAAATTCAATTTCTGACTACTACCAAAAAATGGTAACCTACCTAAAAGCTGTTGTGTGACAGGATGCACTACCCACAAGGTAAATAACACAGAATTACAATTTCATAACCTGTCGAAGCCAAAAATCAAGGTTTTAAGGAGAGTAAAGAACACACATACAATAAGAGAAGAGGCATTATCAGGGAAAAATAGGACAGCTGTGGGATCCTGATACCAATATGTCTGAGTGTAGTGACTGGTTGACATAGTGTGCCAAAATAATCATTTAGCATGGTGAAATAGCTATCAGGTAAAGCATGTGGCATCCTGTTGTGCCGTTTGTGGAGTAGTTATGATGTGTGTCTCTATTGCCTTATTTGGTCTCAATTTCAGCTTCTCCACTTTTTCAGTTTGACAGGTTATGAAAACTTAGTTCTGGGTTATTTACCTTGTGGGTAGTGCATCCTGTCACACAACAGCTTTTAGGAAGGTTTCAGAATGTTTTTGTAGAAGTCAGAAATAACGTTATCTTAACTTAACGCAATGCAAAGTCAATGGAGAGCAATAAAATATTTTCCGCACTCTGTCTCCATCCAACCACCTCCGGGGCTCGCACCCATGACCCAGCTTGGAGTCCAACACCCAAGCCACTAGATAACCCCCTGACCATGATTAAACAAGATTATTTCCCAGTTCATCACATACCATGCAAACAATAGAATAATAGAAATAAGAATAATTCATACAACATGATTAGGGTGTGATTGTATATTGAGATAAGAAAAGTCAGAATATTTAACAAAATGTCAGTATTACTTTCTTTCCATGTATTTGCGTGTCTAGTGACAGGTCATCATGCTGTTAGCATCAACATATGCTGCATCAATATGTGCTGTCAACCTGCCATAATGAATTGTTTAACTTTGTAACACACAACTTTGTAACACACAACACATCCAGGTGCTTAAGCACCTGGATGTTTTGTGTGTTATCGTTATCAAGGTTAAAACACGCTACACGCTTTACTTGATCAAGAGTTTCACGAAGCAGGAAAAACTTGATCAAAAGTGTTTCAAGCACAACTCTCTTAAGTTGAGAGAACTTGCAGCTTGGAGGAGGAATAGAGGACTGCCATCTCCAGGGACCAACGCAGAAAGAAAGGGACTTCCTGCTTGTCCCCGCGTCGTTTTACTTGGCAGCACTCTCACGTCTCTCCCAAAGCACACAATAGAAGGGGGATAAGAGAGAAAGAACACACACACGCACACACACCTGAACGAAAGCAACTTTCTGTAAGGTGTGTGCACGTACATCATTCTGTCTTGTGTGTGTGTGTGTGCGCGTGCGTGCATGTGTGTGTTTGAGTGTGTGCTTATGATGGATAGTCCAGCCTGAGCACCATGATGTGAGTCTTTGGGAGTGCTGTGTTTTGACCAGGGGGGTCACTCATCGATTCCCAGCCATCTCTGCTGAGCCACTAATAAGACACTTGGCATTTTCCTTGGTGCTAGATTACTCCCCTTGTGAGCCTTCCACCTCTTGGGTTATTAGCTCTATATGAAGGGTGTGTGTGTTCGTGTGATTGCCTTGGTTTCCCTGTACATACACCCCTGTCTGAATTGCTGAACTGGTGCATATGTGTGTGCCATAAGCCTGCGTATATAAGTACTGCACCTAGGATTTTAACATGTAGCATCTGGCCACGTTATGTGTTCACAGTGATGCAAGACATTACATCTCAAGAGACTGGATGTGCGCTGAATTGTGGGCAATAACGCAAGGGGAATACAAACATGTGGGAAAACAGAATTCAGTGGCGAGGTGCGGAATCAATTGAAAATGTCACCTTCAATGGTGTTCATGGCTTGGTGAGGTTCAGCTCTGGGAGTGAGAATATCTGCCACTTGGAGGAGTGTGATATACAGTATATGGGTGTAAGCAGGATTAGAAGCAATGTTGATGATGAGATCTCTTTTGACAGATGGAGTATTTAGCAAAGCCGAAAGGTTTGAGGAGTCAAACTGACGTTCGAAGTTTATTGCGTCATAAGTCGGGCATTGTGTAGTCAAGGACAATATAACATATCATCTGTTAAAGATTCTATGTGACATTCTGTGATCTACGTTAATGTATTCTGTCTCTTTGAGAACAATTTAATCCACTATTAAATTGCTCTCAAACATACGCTCCTAACGATATTTGATATGCATCATTATTAGCATATTAAAAGTTCCTCCAAGTCTGTTTTTTTACATTATGCATGTACATTATTTGTTGTATGCTGCTGTGATTATGAATGTCATTAAAATATCTGCATAACATTAAAATGTGTCATGCGCGGTATACAAAATAGGTATTGGAAGAATTTATGTTTAATGTTCACCACAAATTGACATACTCACTCTTTCATAGTGCTTTCAAGCGCCGCTTAGCAGACTTCACACTGACATCTGTATTTACAAGTCTAAAAGCCAATCATTACAATCGTGGACAAGCCCCTTTGGTAACAGCATGAAAAAGATATTCTCCAGCTCGGATGCTCGAAAGCCTGCAGCCTCCATGGTAACAAATTGGTTTGAGGGAAAATGATGAAAAACAAAGGCCTTTAAATGTTCCCATTTTCTCTACATGTCAGTAAGAATTGATGTGTTGCTATGCTGTGCCACAAATTACCCCCAGAGAGAAAAACAGCTGGCTGCCGACAGTTGAGCACCAGGGATCCTATTCAGGCAGACATGTTTGTATGTGAAGTCCTGTCTGTGAATGTGGCTGGACCATCAACCGAAAAGGTCAGACATTTTCTTATTGGCTTAACCATATATTGGGAAATTCTCAACTTTCTCAACAAAATTCTCACAACTTTTCAATTCTAAAGTTTTATGTAAAGTAGAAATTACTTTTGCAGCCAAGGAACACACTAGGGGTTTCTATGCATCTGACATGCAAATCCTGAAAGCACTTTTTTGTCAGGGATGGACTATAATGTCGATAAACCGAGGCTCAATGCCTCTAAGTCACAACTAGCTAGCTAGCTGAGTGCATTGAAATCCCCTCCACCCCTAATGGGCGGCTGCCAGATTGCCTCAGAGATGATGTGCGGGTGCAAAGCTGCAGAGCGATGCAGAACCGGTGCAGCGAGATGAAGCCCAAACTGGGCTTCATTAACTGATAGCAGCAGAGATGGAGACATCATTGAGCAGGAAGGGAGAGAGAGAGAGAGAGAGAGAGAGAGAGAGAGGGAGGGAGAGAAGTCATGTAGGAAATGCAGTAGTGTTCCACCTTTTGTTTACCACCACATGACTTAATACCCTTTTATTGACACATCAGGTCCCTTAGGTGGAAGAAGCTCCATTATATAAATGCACACAGATACAATGATGGCAACTCATTCACTGTGATCTTTATATCTTAATGTTTACCACATGATGGTTATGCTTTATCCCAGTGCTTAGCAGATTAGTGTATAAAAAGAAACATGTTTCTGTTGCTCTCACATCTACTGTATCTCAGAGTACATTAGTCCTAAAAAGTTTAGAGAGAAGTCAACTTGACATTATTTTTCAGGAAAATCTGCAATTTTTCCGACACTGTTTTCTCCCTTAGGCTAAATAGGTTGCTGCAGCTAAATGCCATTAGTCAAGAAAAAGAAATAATAATAATAATCTCGGAAATGTCGACGTCATTTACTAGAGTGTATTTACCTTTTGCTGAAATGTTTGCCTTGAATTTAACGAACTAAACAAAAATGCCACAGTCCATCTGCAACAGTGTTTCTTTCCTCTCCCCAGTAGAACACAATCTCCATTATTTTATACACTAGGGTATTTGTGAAATGTATCAGGTAATCAGTGTGCACATGAAGTTGTTTTCCTTGGGGCCATTACTGAGGATTAAAGATTACCTTTACCAGCTATAAGCAGTGGTGTCATTCAGTATTCAATGCATTTAAATCAAGTCATTCTACCAGGGCCTGTTGAAAACAGAGTAGCACATGTTATTCAGAGAAGATATTCTCTATTAATGATGCTGGTATGTATTGATTGTTGTTGCCTGAGGTGTTGAAGCAGAGTGGTTGATCCAGGAGGCTAATATCAGACAGAGAGAAGCTGAAGAGCGCTCTGTTATGTCCCCAGTGTCACGCTCACTGTTTGGAAGGGGAGAGTTCAGTTTAATTAGAGGAGCTTAATGCAGCTTTTTATTTTTTCTTGTTCTCCTTCTGCATATTGATGATTCAAGCATTCGTATGTGAAATGGACACAGAGGATGGATATGAGCAATACAGTCAGACGTTTGATACGAGCATGAGTGCACAGGTCAATTAGAGCAGGTCAGAAAATCCTGCATTGCACGCTTACAGGGATCACAGTCATTAAGAAAAAGATTTACTCTCTTATTATGTACATTAGTGGACATAAACCTCACAGTATAAGTGAATGTTGTGCAGTTTGTCATGGAAATGACATTCATCTCTTTGCTTAACCTGAAACGAAGTCTGACTGTAAAAGCACTGATCATTCCAACATCTCAATAATGGCAACCATAAAAGCCAGTCAGCGGTCACTGGTAATGGCTGCTCAGCAATATTTTGTGTCACTCAAAATGCAGAGGCCTGATAATACATATCCTAAATGAGACTGGATTCATGAGCAGTCCCAAGAATAATTAGTATTGTCAAGGCATTACATTTACATCCTCCGGTTGCCATAGCATTTGCATAGTTCAGGGCAACACAACAACTGTATTTATTGTCATCACAGTTTGTTAAAGCATAACACGGCATTTAATAAATATTCTGTCCGGTTTATGTAGAAAAAAATGCAACATCATTTAGTTGCTGTACATTTCTCTTATCTTGACTGGACTTACTGGTTATTTAAAGCAAGGCTGACTGACAGTGGCCTGTTTTGCTTCTGTGTGAGCAATCATTTTCCCTCACAAAGATGATTCTATTAGCATAACAGAAGCAAGCCAGTGGGGTTGAAGCCAACCAAGGTTACCGTCATGTCAGACACATGACAGCCTTGAAATGATCCTAATGGATTCCAATGGCTCTGTTGGATTTGTTATTAATCAACAGCAAAGTATGCAGGGTGCCGGTAGGACGCTGGTCTTTTTCATAATCGTCACTGTTGCATAGCATAATGGCTATTTGTGACAGATTTAATAGGAAGCGGTGAGTCCTCGCCGACTGGTTGGGATGCTGCTCGACAGCGTGCCAAGTTCATCTTCAGGCTGCATGGAGGCATCTGGCCACTGACATTCATTACTGACAACACATCATTAAATGAATGCTTTTCTGCACTTTCGGGAAGGTTCACTTCCATTCTTGTGCAAAGACAGCCATTTACGAACGGTGACAATTATTCAGATGACATTAGGTTATAAAGATGGCATTAGCTTAGTGTTTGCCTTAAAGTTGTAGCATGTAAGACATGGTATCATTTAACAGTTTCATAAGCATCTAGAACATTTTGTGTTGAGCATGGCATTTACATGTGTAGGGTAGATGATAAAGTATATTTCCATACAGAATTAGTGGAAACTAGGATACTTTTAGCAAACTGTCAACACTATGTTAATCTGAGGAACACAATTGGGTGAAGCATACTGCATACATGCCTCATTATGTGTGGTGGTCGTACTGGCAGGAAACCAGTGGTAGAAACCATAAGTAATTACAGATGACTATACATGTTCAAGGTAGAGCTGTGTTATGTACGGAAGCCCTAAAGTGCCATCAATTTACATTTTACTTTACTTTTGTAACGTGTATGGCTTGGAAGGAGTCAGGCGCAGAACAAGAGGTGAGTGGAACAACCGTACGTTTTAATAGGACGGTGATTT
>JAODTR010000004.1:890038-904011 GCA_025399935.1 Amblyopsis rosae | reverse complement strand
CCCCCCCCCCCCCCCCCCCCCACCCACCTCTGTTGTCTCATGCACTGGGCTAGTGTGCTTAGGGCAAAGGGGTGAAGCACTGGTCACCATAACAGCAAACACGAGTGGGCACGCCATATTCGGCACTGCTCAACGTGTATATAACGCAAGGTAAACCTTCACTCCTTGTCACACACGCTGCCTCCACTCACTTGTCGTAAGCTCGTCTTTACGAGTTGGGAACTCGTATTTACGACTTGTCACACAGGCCAATTAGGAAGCAGCTTTCAAATAAATTGAATACCTATCAGAAACATTGTTGTTATTGCTGATGTTTTCTGAAACAGTGAAATGATGTTAGGAGACATTGCAGTCACCACTTACCTGTACGTTCAAAAACAACATTCACTTATATTAAACTTTTTATGAAATCGCTTGTTGAAGCATTGTCATAAACATTACAAAAGCATATCTGTGCCTTGTATTCCTCCATGTTTGTAGTATCATCCCACATAACTCGGCAACTTTTGTATCATATAAAAATCACCACGACTTTGTTTCAGCATTCATGTGCTCGGAAGTCGTAAATATGATATTTCCAAAAGCATGTGAAGGCGGCAATACAGTGATCATGTTCATTTTGCCATATCGCAGTAATAGTGTGTTGGTAAACGCACACAGAAAGATATAAATGTCGGGATAATTGTAGGCTACTTATTCATAAATGAACAGAAATAATCCCCCAAAATCATCCCCATTCCTTAATTACTGTCTGTCGCCTTTGAAGGAAGGTGTCTTATCTGAAATAGTAGATTGTTTTGCTTTGAGTGGGCGCTACAGTAGTCCCAGACTAATTGAGCAATTCCATTTTGGGAGAGGTGGTCATAAAAGGTCATGGAAAATATGCACTCACCCAGTGCAGATAGAAAGGGCCCTATGTCATAATTACCTGCTTTTATCTGTGCCACAGTTACTGTAGTGCACTCTTACAAACAAACACACACACAGTTACTTTGTGTGGAGAGGCACATTCAACTTGTCATTGTGTTCACTTATAGTTTGCTTGCAGAGGAAACTTATTGTACTGGGAGTGAACTGAAAGCTCTGGGTAAAAACCCGTACGCAAGCTGTCATAACCTGTTTAGTTCAAAAATACCTCAGAGACGTAAAGACGTCGGCTCACATAGTACGTCACTGCCAATGCCGAGCTTTCTACCTTGGGTGGCTTGGTTTCCTGTTTACAAGCGACAGTACAATCTCTGATTTCAAACTAGAGTAGATTCTGTTTTATTTTTCAACTTTAGTACAAATGCTCTTATATTCTTTGCAAAATAAATCTTGCATGTTTATTGGCTGGTTTCACAGACAAGGATGAAGCCTAGTAAAAAATAATCAAAAAAGAAGATTAAGATCGCCATTGGAAAAAAGCTTTCAGTCTAGGACTAGGATTAATCCATGTCTGTAAAACCGTCTCTTAGAGCGTATAGGCCCAAATTGGACAAATACATTGTGTGCGTATGTGGGTGTATTGTCTTGCATACACGCGTCGCAAATCACCGATGCACATGTGCGAGGAACAAACGCCAACACCAACTGGTGGCCATGTTTGTTTGTTCCTTGCAGACGTTCTGTGAGTGTGTGCCCAGCTCCTCCCATCTGAAACACCGCTGGTCAGACTCCGAGCCTGCTCGGGAAACATCGCCCAAGGTAAGGTTACGTTGTCACATAAACACGCTATATTCAGCTGTGGACAGGTTATACAGGCGTAGGCGTTCCCTCCAGTCACTAATCCGTCTAATTTAACTATTGAAATCAAAGATTCTGCTTTTTATGGGTAATTTTCTTTAATTTTGTAGTTTGGTTTTGTTGCTGTTTGAAACCCACGCTAAGTGCGCTGGGAAAAATACTTGATCCGCCTGAATTGAGCTTCCTGGAAGAAACATCAGAGAGTGAATCAGACCAGTGCCCCTGTTTGGGAAAAAACACACACACACACACACACACAAATATTTAGTTTTATCTTGTGATTTATTTTGTTTTTTTTGTTTCCATACACATACAGTATTTATCTATGTACAGTATGTAATATATCCCAGTACCGTATACTGATGAGAAAAACAACACAAAAATAACACAAACCAAGATATGAATAGCAGTATCTCACCTGCATAAGGGATTAGGTGTCACAATCTGCTGCCTAGTTGCTTTGGCGACAGCGGTGTGGGGGATTAGCACGTATTACGCATCGCGTTGTGCCATCGATGCAGTGGCACAGTCTCGACTCAAGGACCACATGCATTAGCTGGGATTAAATCCCCTGGAATCCTTAACGCCGTTAGCGGTGCGATGTGGCCACGGCTGGGAGAGAATAGAATAATGGAAAAGTGGGAGAGTCCCCGTGTTGAATGCTGATTGGGGTCTGCCTCAACTTGTACCGTCTGAGGGAATGGCTGCGGATTTAGTTTGATCTGTTTGAGGCATCAGAATGTATGTGTGTGTGTGTGTACTGTATGGAGATGTTCAGTACCAAGTATGTATTTGTGTATTTTTCCATTGCATCAGCAATGATTCTTTGATTTGTGTGTGTTTGTGTTGCTGTGTGTCACACTACTGATGGGCTCCTGCAGTGTTCATGCATTTTTAATGACCATAATTTCCATAGGAAGATGTGTGTGTGTGTGTGTGTGTGTGTGCGTGTGTGTGTGTGTGTGTGTGTGTGTGTGTGCGTGTGTGTGTGTGTGCGAGTGTGTGTGCGTGTGTCCTGGCAAGTCAAACACAATGAAGAGGCGTGGATACAGAAACACAGGCCAGCTTCTAATTACTTGACTCTTGCAAATATGATATTATAAGTCATGTGTGTGTTCTATTCAAGGAGAGAGAGCGATAGATCTTAATATGTATCACTTTCCATGCTTGGCTGTGAAAGGGGATTCTTTTTATTACAGTAATAGTATTATATGTTATATACAGTATAGAGTTTAATTACCATAGTCGTTAAACTCTCTCTGTGGTTAAGTTTACATTAGTCTAAAGCCTCTTCCTTGTATTAGCAGTATGTCACATAAGCACATAAGACTGTTAGCATTGTGTCTCACAAGACTGTATACTGTATGTACTATTAGGACGCGTGCTTTAATTACAAATTTCAGTCTTTAGATTTCATTTAATAAGCAGCAACCATACTTATTTAACAATACATTATTAAGTCCGCTTTGGTCGAATTATAAGATGGGACTTGTCACAGTTAGCGTATGCTATGTCCCATACTTACTTTGGACACAGTAATCGAGGTACAGTAAAGGTTTTTTTAAGGACGCACGGTTTACATGTCTCTTTAAAATGACACAATTGCATATTACTGTATTTATCGACCCATGAATCAACCCAATTTTCTGAGATGACCTTCATTCCTAAAAACATGGTCAGCAGGCACACTGCACTGATAAAATATATATATACACGTCAGCTTTTTAACTTTTCCCAGAAACCTTTTGGGAAAAAAGCGTATTCTACAGGTATGCTACAGTATATTGCCAAACATCTGCCTTTTCATGCACATGAAGATTAATGACATCCCATTCTTAATCCATAGGGTTTAATATGGAGTTGGCCCACCTTTTGCAGACTTAACAGCTTCACCTCATCTGGGAAGGCTGTCCACAAGGTTTAGGAGTATGTTTATAGGAATTTTTTACCATTCCTTCTAGAAGCACATTTGTAAGGTCAGAAACAGATTTTGGACGAGAAGGCCTGGTTTGCAGTCTCCGCTCTAATTCATCCCAAAGGTGTTCTATTGGGTTGAGGTCAGGACTCTCTGCAGGCCAGTCAAGTTCCTCCACACCAAACTCGCTCATCCATGTCTTTATGGACCTTGCTTTGTGCACTGGTGTGCAGTCATGTTGGAACAGGAAGGGGCCATCTCCAAACTGTTTCCACAAAGTTGGGAGCATGAAATGGTCCAAAATGTCTTGGTACAGTATGCTGAAGAATTAACAGTTCCTTTCACTGGAACTACAGTAAGGGGCCAAGCCTAGCCACTGAAAAGCAACCCCACACCATAATAATGTATACATGTGCAATGTGTATATATAATAATAATAATAATAATAATAATAATAATAATAATAATAATAATGCAGTCAGGCAAGTACTGTTCTCCTGACAACCGCCAAACCCAGACTCATCCATCAAATTGCCAGACAGAGAAGCATGATTCGTCACTCCAGCGAACACGTTTTCACTGTTCTAGTGTCCAGTGGCGACGTGCTTTACACCACTGCATTGCACTTGGTGATGTAAGGCTTGGATGCAGCTGCTCGGCCATGGAAACCCATTCCATTAAGCTCTCTACGCACTATTCTTGAGATAATCCAAAGGCCACACACCGTTGGGAGGTTTGTAGCTATCAACTCTGCAGAAAGTTGCCGACTTAAACGCATACAGTAGCAATGTGTAGGCACTGTGCGCCTCAGCATGCGCTGACCCTGCTCTGTGTTTTTATGTGGCCTACGACTTCGTGGCTGAGTTTCTGTTGTTCCCAATCGCTTCCACTTTGTTATAATACCACTAACAGTTGACCATATAATATTTAGTAGTGAGGAAATTTCACAAATAGACTTATTGCACAGGTGGCGACCTATCACAGTACCATGCTTGAATTCAATAAGATTCTGAGTACGACCCATTCTTTCACAATGTTTGTTGAAGCAGTCTGCATGCCTAGGTGCTTGATTTTATACAGCTGTGGCCATGGAAGTGATTGGAACAGCTGCATTCAATGATTAGGAGGGGTGTCCCAATACTTGTGGCAATATAGTGTATCTCATCTCATCTGTGTCATACGTGTTTATATGTAACATGTCATTAGCATTTTAACTTAAATGGTGATATGCTTAACAGCAGACTACAGCATTCCAAGAATTCATCTGGTCGGCGAACGCCCGGAAGTGACTTTGCGCAATTGCTTAGTAAGTCAACTTACGTTTGTTTTCTATGTGGTCCAAATCCATGTCAATTCATGCTTCTTGGCATCACCTGGGAGCTCATAATAATACGAATATATAATAAATAGCCTAATTCAGCATAATAAATACAAATAAATAATAAACAGAGACTTTGCAAAACCCATATGAATAGCTTACATGTAAAACAGTTTCACCACTGTTTGGTTGCTAGGCCACAGCCGCTTATTGTCAACGAGTTCTCAAGCCACTGCCGGATGTAACGTCACGCCGACCAGAAGAATTAGGGTAAAAATGTATTTGTGCTGCAGTATCAGCCGTGTCCATCATAAATCTCACATTAAGACAATGATCACAACTCTATGACTGTTTAGTTTAGTGTGGAAGATGTGCTCCCTGCGATGTACAGTATCGCCCCACAGCCAAAGTGTTATAATGTTCCAGCGCTGCCACTCAGCCGGGGCAAGTCATTATATACACTTTATGTATGACACTCACCAGGGCACATGCACACGTGCACACACACGTGTGCACACACACACACAAACACACACACACACACTTGCCTAACATAAAGACAGCGCTTGACACGCTAGCAGTCAGAGAGGAGCCAGTGTCTGTGCTTGGCGTTAGAGCCAAGATGGAACAATTCTTTGTGTGACATTCCCCCAGAGCTGTTTTTTCCTGTCTTGGCATCCAGTTGAGGAGATAATTTTTTTTTAAACGTCATCGAAAAACACAGATGCTGTGTGTACCATGTTGTTCACACACACACACACACACACGCACGCAGTAATGTATGTCTTAATGCAAACATGCATCTCTATGTTGCATTTGAGTGGGAGGACCTGTAGGACAGTGTGTGTGTGTGTGTGTGTGTGTGTGCAAGGATGGTAAGAAGGGGTCATGTTGCCATCCGTCATGAGCAAAATAGTCCCCCAGCTTGTTTGTATGCAATGCATGTCGTGTGCATGCGTGTGCGTGTGCATGTGTGTGTGTGTGTGTGTGTGCAACATTGTACCACATTGTCCTCTGTTGTATGTTGGCAGGGGGTGCTCATTGTCCCTGAAGCCCCCCGTGTTTTTTCCTTGGCAGCCCACTTTAGGGTGGGCCCTGTGTTCAGGACATATTTCACCGCTGGCGTGCACAAGAACTACTGTCACTGCTATCTGCCTCAGGGCTGTGCACCACGCAAATGAGCTGGGATCACTTTGTGTGCACACTTGATTATGCACACACGCACGCACGCACACAAACACTTCATCACATCATCAAATTCATAACAACACATCATTAAAAAGTATGCACACAACATGTTCAATATTAGCGACTCTCATCAGAATGAGATAATGCGTCCTGAGCGAACGTCAGAAAAATGAATATGGGGCATCAGTTTAAAAGCAGCACTATATCATTATCTGTGATGTAAGAATGTGTTCCTACTGTGCATTGAACAGGCTGGAGATATGTGCATTTTACTTTGGAAGATAAGGTAGATAGAACAGGGCTCCAAACAGTGCTGCAGAGATGTTCTGTAGTCAGGCTCAGTTTTCATGTGGTTTCACCCTTGTGCACAATCTTACTTCATATTAAGATAAGACAAGAGAACACTTTATTGATCCCCACGGGGAAATTCAGGTATTACGGCTGCATAAAAAGACCAAGATAGCAATAACACTCAATTATAAATGTGCACAGAGCAATGCAGGTTCAACTGCAAATGTTGCTTCTTTGCCATATACAAATTATGAATCTCAAATCCCAGGCCTCATTGTGGGTGGTTCTACAGTTTAGAGCTATTACCATCGAAGTAACTAGTGGATACAAATTGACTATTGGATAGCATTGGTGACAATGATGCAGTAATGGGTTCCCGTACCAAAGAATTTTCCTTTAAATATCGCATAGAATTAAGTTAAGTTAAGCTTTGGTACAGTAAATCCAGTGCAAAGAGAGCGTAAAAAAAAACTTTAAAACTCACAGGACCTGTCTCAACACACAGCACTAATGAAAAGTCTTCATCGTCTTAGTTAAACACTTGCTGCTCAAGCAATTGAGCGATTATACTGTGTGAAATTAGTTTGGTTGGTGAAAGACACTGATGACTTTATCAATGGAAACACTGAGCCATTCAAATATTGACACGAGTGCTGAAGAGAAGCCACATTTATACCTGTGCACTAATGCCAAAGAGATGGCTGCGAAATGTATGTTTTAGAAGTAGACTTTCAGCTGATAATGATAAATCTAACACATTTTCAATGAAGTCAAATATCTTTGCACATTTCTACAGCTAGAAATGTGCAGTAGTTCAATTTAATGTATTTAGTAGCGGCCTATATGTAATTTGTATTTGCTGGACAGAAATCATTTTGTTAACATCATTTGAGAGATTGTACTTTGTGTATTTAAACCGCATATACTTAATATATGTTGTTTATTTCTAAGACACAAACTTTCATCACCAGGCTAGCTACAGTATATGACTATATAACCTTAAGGGTAGATAGATGCAAGTAAATAATATGACACATTCTGTTGGGTTATGAAATTTCCTCACACACAACAATGGTTCATAGTATTTTCCTCACAGAGAGGAATACGGCTTACTGGTTCCAGTTTGGTTGTCGGCATCGGCTGATACTAAAAGCCCAGGTTTTGGAACTGAAGTAGTCGTATTGGTGCATATGCAGCGAGCTCGTTGTGCATTGTGAACTGAAGCAAGCACTTAGCTCTTTCTCTTATACTAAATGTGTTGTATCGTATACACCATTGTACTGTTAATTGTCATTTGCACTTCTGCAAATTTATTTAAAGTTAGAAATATAGGAAATGTCTTTATTGTACTATTGAAAAGTATTTGTAATTTGTAACAAGAAGATACTTTTTGATGTATCTGTGCCCATCTCTGTTTACTACCACAATATGTGACCTTTTTTCTGCATAAACACAACGCTTGGGAAGACTTTGTGAAAGACACAATTGATTTCCCACAGATTAAAGCGGGCATAAAACTTTATCATAAAGCAGACCATTAGCTGTCTATTAGTATGGTTCACTGTGCTTGTACAGCCAATTTACATATTAATTAGCTCACTCCCCCACATGAACACATAATAGCGGATAACTCATGCAAACACATATGGGTGCATGCGCAAACACACACACACAACAGGGCAAATTGCAGATTCCATTATACCCAAACAGATGGGATGTTGTGCACACATACTGTACATTAAGACAAATGTTCTAGCGGGGGTGTATTCAGTGGATTACTGATATTGTTTATGGCTAAACATGCGTTCACAGAGCATGTAGGGAATGCGGGCCTGTTATTAATGTCCCTGTTTGGACATCTGACTGTTTCTCTGAAGAAGCTCCGCACACGGTTTGTTCATTCACAGTCTACCCTGTTCTGTTTCGGATGTTTCACCCTCCTCTCTTCTCCCCAACTCTCATCATCTTCATCTGGCTGTCTCTCTGAAGCAAGGAGGTGGGAGTGTGGCTCCCTGTAGTAAGCTTTTCCAAAAGAATGTCTCCCCTCACAAAAAAAAAAACACAAACACGCAACAACACCTCAGATGACACATGTACAGTACGCATTACGCACGTAGTCTGCTTTCTGGTGAATTGTTTGGTGAATAGCAGTTGGGAGAAGCCTGAGATCTCACACCGACTAGAACATTTCTCAGGTGCTGTGTTTAGACAGATGTAATGGTGATGCTGTTACATGACAGACACAGTATTCATAGAGACAAATATGCACGAGTTTGAACACTGTAGGTGTCCTTACAGATAGTGTTGAAACTAAAATATTTGGTGTTTCTTCTCCATTTCATCAACTCATCAATTCAATATTCCCCTCCTTCCCCCCTCTGCATTGCCTGCCAACATCTGCCTTGCTTCACCTACGGCTCCACCCTCCACCCTTACAGAGAATGAGCTGCAGCTACCTGCTCTGCACCATCCTGCTCTTCGTGGCGGTGCTGCTGGCCGTCACGGTAACCGGCACCATCCTCTTCATGAACCACTACCAGGCCCCACCCATGTCCGACGGCCCTCCCCACATCTCCACCAATCAGGACGAGGCCAACGCCCTGGTGACGGTGGAGCGGGGCGACGGCTCGCGCATCAACATCTTCATCGACCCCAACTGCCCCGACTACAACGGCAACTTCCTGCGTCTGGAGGGCGTGCAGACGTCGCTGCTGCACTCGCTGACAGACCACGACTCAGACCTGAAGTCGGTGAAGGGGCAGGACCGCGCCCTGCTGGTCAACCTGGCCGAGGAGGTGGCGCGGCTCTCCGCCCACACGGAGCAGCTGAAGATGGACTATGAGGCTCTGCGCCGGGGTCAGGGCAGCCTGGGCCAGGACATTAAGACTCTGGAGACGGAGCAGGGCCGCCTCATCCAGGTGAGACGCTAGGTCACGTTATTAAATCTACTATAATCAACTCTAATATTAACTATTAACTACTACTATTATCTACTATTAATTACTACTGGGTCATGTTAGAGACTACTATTAACTATTAACTACTACTATTAACTACTATTAACTACTACTGGGTCATGTTAGAGACTACTATGAACTATTAACTACTACTATTAACTACTTCTGGGTCACGTTATTAACTCTGCTATTATCAACTCTACTATTAACTATTAACTACTACTATTAACTACTATTAGGTACTATTAAGTACAACTGGGTCATGTTAGAGACTACTATGAACTATTAACTACTACTATTAACTACTACTGAGTCACGTTATTAACTCTGCTATTATCAACTCTACTATTAACTATTAACTACTACTATAAGCTACTATTAACTACTACTGGCTCATGTTAGATACTACTATTAACAATAACTACTACTATTAACTACTATTAACTACTACTGGGTCACGTTATTAACTCTACTATTATAAACTTTACTATTAACTATTACCTACTACTATTAGCTACTATTAACTACTACTAGGTCATGTTAGAGACTACTGCTATTATTAACTACTACTGGTTCATGTTAGAGACTACTATTAACTACTATTAGGTCATGATAGAGACTACTGCTACTATTAACTACTACTAGGTTATGTTAGAGACTCTATTAACTACTACTAGGTCATGTTAGAGACTACTGCTATTATTAACTACTACCGGGTCATGTTAATGACTACTGCTAGAGACTACTAGAGACTATTAGAGACTACTAGTATTAGGTAAAGGAACTGGAACGCAGGGAAAACATGGACTTGAATGCAGGGAATACACTGACTGGAGCTCAGGAATAACACGGGATGGAGCTCAGGGAAAACACTGGGGTGGACAGCAGACTGACACTAAGTCATGTTAGAGACTACTACTAGATCATTTTAAAGACTACTGTAGGTAATTTTAGAGATGCACCGATTGATTGACCGGCACTGGCATTCATGCACCACAAAGATGCTCATGTTCACCCGCCTCTTGTATACACAGAGCTGTCATGTAGGCTTGCTCCTGATAACACATATACCTAGTTCATTTATCAGGCACTCAGTGAGCATGCATGGATTAAGCCGTCCCTGGGCCCATGTCCAAGACCCCCGCCCACCCTAGTCCAGCCCACACACACACCTGGATGATGGCATCCTTCCAGCTATAGCTGTACATGCCACAAATATGATGAACGAGCATGAAGGTTAGAAGAAGGGAGTAACATATCTGTCCATAATTTCCAGCTGCTATCGCAATTAAGTTGGAGCTGGCTCAGAATGAAAAGTAAAAGAATGAGCCAGCTGTCTAATTTTACAATATTCACAACAGCAAAATAAGGCTAGAGGACTGGGCTTGGTCTTACCGAGTTTGCATTATTTTGCCATCAGGGAAAGCACCTAGAGACTTACAGGTGATTGTATTCCTATTTATTTAAAGCACGCCATGATATTCCTTGCAGTCGCACATTGTGGTCTTGATGCACTGGATCTTATAAAGGCACAATTAAAGTAATAATTCAGAGGCCTCCGGTCTAAATGTTGAGCTGATTTGGAACCTCAGCCCTTTGATAATATCCGGTTCTTGTGTTTATATTCTGACATTTATCCTCTTGCGTTTTAAGCTTCCGAAAAGCTGAAAATAGTAACCACTCTAATTCTTCTAAGAAAATTCATTGCGAATGTGTTTGCTTAGTTTAAACTTTAACATTTGATGTTTTTTTATAAACATTATAAATTATTATATTTAATGGACCATTTGTTCAGCATTCATGTGTGTTTCGCAAGAACTACCTCCACAGACCGTTAACAAGTGTTTGCACACATCACAAATGTTTGCACCTCTGCTGGACTTGGTTGAAATTACCTAAAATCCAAGTAATCTAAAAACGTTTATCAATAAATGTTAAATAAAATATAACTACTACTATTAACTACTATTAGGTACTATTAAGTACTACTGGGTCATGTTAGAGACTACTATGAACTATTAACTACTACTATTAACTACTACTGGGTCACGTTATTAACTCTGCTATTATCAACTCTACTATTAACTATTAACTACTACTATTAACTACTATTAACTACTACTGGGTCATGTTAGAGACTACTATTAAAAATAACTACTACTATTAACTACTATTAACTACTACTGGGTGACGTTATTAACTCTACTATTATCAACTTTACTATTAACTATTACCTACTACTATTAGCTACTATTAACTACTACTAGGTCATGTTAGAGACTACTGCTACTATTAACTACTACTGGTTCATGTTAGAGACTACTATTAACTACAATTAGGTCATGATAGAGACTCTATTAACTACTACTAGGTCATGTTAGAGACTACTGCTATTATTAACTACTACCGGGTCATGTTAATGACTACTGCTAGAGACTACTAGAGACTATTAGAGACTACTAGTATTAGGTAAAGGAACTGGAACGCAGGGAAAACATGGACTTGAATGCAGGGAATACACTGACTGGAGCTCAGGAATAACACGGGATGGAGCTCAGGGAAAACACTGGGGTGGACAGCAGACTGACACTAAGTCATGTTAGAGACTACTACTAGATCATTTTAAAGACTACTGTAGGTAATTTTAGAGATGCACCGATTGATTGACCGGCACTGGCATTCATGCACCACAAAGATGCTCATGTTCACCCGCCTCTTGTATACACAGAGCTGTCATGTAGGCTTGCTCCTGATAACACATATACCTAGTTCATTTATCAGGCACTCAGTGAGCATGCATGGATTAAGCCGTCCCTGGGCCCATGTCCAAGACCCCCGCCCACCCTAGTCCAGCCCACACACACACCTGGATGATGGCATCCTTCCAGCTATAGCTGTACATGCCACAAATATGATGAACGAGCATGAAGGTTAGAAGAAGGGAGTAACATATCTGTCCATAATTTCCAGCTGCTATCGCAATTAAGTTGGAGCTGGCTCAGAATGAAAAGTAAAAGAATGAGCCAGCTGTCTAATTTTACAATATTCACAACAGCAAAATAAGGCTAGAGGACTGGGCTTGGTCTTACCGAGTTTGCATTATTTTGCCATCAGGGAAAGCACCTAGAGACTTACAGGTGATTGTATTCCTATTTATTTAAAGCACGCCATGATATTCCTTGCAGTCGCACATTGTGGTCTTGATGCACTGGATCTTATAAAGGCACAATTAAAGTAATAATTCAGAGGCCTCCGGTCTAAATGTTGAGCTGATTTGGAACCTCAGCCCTTTGATAATATCCGGTTCTTGTGTTTATATTCTGACATTTATCCTCTTGCGTTTTAAGCTTCCGAAAAGCTGAAAATAGTAACCACTCTAATTCTTCTAAGAAAATTCATTGCGAATGTGTTTGCTTAGTTTAAACTTTAACATTTGATGTTTTTTTATAAACATTATAAATTATTATATTTAATGGACCATTTGTTCAGCATTCATGTGTGTTTCGCAAGAACTACCTCCACAGACCGTTAACAAGTGTTCGCACACGTCACAAATGTTTACACCTCTGCTGGACTTGGTTGAAATTACCTAAAATCCAAGTAATCCAAAAACATTTATCAATAAATGTTAACTAGCATATACTTAAGACTCCTTAAAATCCAAATGACAAAAAATGTGGGCACACCTGTTTACATTCTAATTTCACATTTTGCTAACTTTTCCATGAGGTAGTGCTAAAAATTGGGGTGACATCATTTCATTCAGAGTTTTACAAAAAATATTTAGAAAATATCTCTCCAGCACCTTGAAGTAGACTTTACCAGGGAGGCTGAGTAGTGTGATACCCCTGTATTTGGCATACACTCTCTGGTCCCCCTTTTTGAAGAGGGGAACCACCACCCCAGTCTGCCACTCTTTTGGCACTGTCCCCGACTTCCACACGATATAGAAGAAGCGTGTCATCCAAGACATCCCCTTCACATCCAAAGCTTTTAACAATTTTAGAGGGATCTCATCAATCCCCGGAGGTTTGCCACTGTGGAGTTGTTTGACTACCTCAGTGACTTCCCCCAGGTAAATTGACTATAATCCCCTATCAGCTTCCAGCTATGTCTCTACCACAGAGAGTGTGTCAGTTGGATTCAGGAGTTCCTTAATCCGTGCCCAATTACCTCCTCAGTGGAGGTTAACATCGTTCCATCCTTGCTGTACACAGCTTGGATTGTTCCCTGCTTCCGATTCTTGAGGTGGCGGACGGTTTTCCAGAAACTTCCAGATGGTGCAGCCCTTCTGGCCCATTGGTACCTTGCAACTGCCTCCAGAGTCTTCTGGGTCAAAATATCTCGAAAGGCCTCCTTCTTCAGTTGGACGGCTTTCCTGACCACCGGTGTCCACCGCTGTGTTCGAGGGTTACCACCCCTTGAGGCTCCTAAGACCTTGAGACCAAAGCTCTCTGCCGCAGCTTCAGCAATGGAAGCGATCATCGACTTTTGCCTCTCCAGGAACCATCACCTTATCGTGGTGGAGAGGTTTGTGTGTCCCTATGATGCTGAGAGCTGTGTTGTCTGGAGCCTTGTG
>JAODTR010000004.1:866209-889938 GCA_025399935.1 Amblyopsis rosae | reverse complement strand
CAGACAACACAGCCCTCAGGTTCATGGGGGCACCCAAACCTCTCCACCACGATAAGGTGATGGTTCCCGGAGAGGGACTAATTTCCTAAATTCATAATTATATTCCTTTAAAAATGTTGTACATATTGTATTTATTGTTGTATTTTCAATGTTCTGAATGTCTGTGTTTTGTTTGTGTTTATCTCTACTCCGTCAACATGCTACTATTTTGGCCAGGACTGTTTTCTGGTTAAATAATGGTGCATGAAAAATAATTAAATGAAAAATGCAATTAAGATAAATTATGGAAAATTATGATTTGGCTTATTGTCATATTCATGTGTCATTCAAGTGTCAAATTGTTTTGAACTTAACTGTTGCACAAGCTGGTTCCATATCTGAAATACAACTACAGTGCTGATTGTAATATGTAAATACGCACATAATCACGACTCATGGTAGCATATTTATTCATGCTAATTTGCTTCTCTACATGTTCCAGCACTACAAACATCAGTATTTACCTACGTTTATTCTCGATATGCTGACATATTATTTAAATGCAACTTGAGTAAACAACCGTACATGGGACATGCTAGCGCTACGCACTAGTAGACTCCCAGTAGGAATGCTGTCTCGCAGGCTAGCAGGAATTAGCGTAGACACACACTGAGCAGGACGGAGGCGCTGCTAATATGCCTGGGAGCAGTAGGCACAGCAGAGAGAGGGAGAGAGAGAAGTGGCTGTAAGCGGTGCTATCGTCCCTCGGCACCAAGGTAAAAATATCCAGCCATAGTCAGTCTACCGCCGGTGATGAGAAGCTCTGAGATCTTTGTCATCTACTCCGTACCCTGCGTCATTCGTTTAACACACACTTTGAGGCTTTTTCTCTCTGGGTCTTTTTTGTTGTTATCCGGTCTGGTCTGCACTCATCTCTTTAAAATCCTGTCCAATCACATCCATCGGTTATTTCCTCAACACTGCCAAGTCATCATTAGGCACTGCATCCCCGCTGTGCGTTTATCGCATTCATCCCGAAGCCTTTTCGCTTGTTTTCTATTTCCAAGATTATTTAAGCCATTTTATTCAGAGATGGTCTTCCTGCATCTGTTTGATATGCGTGAGGTCTAGTTACAGGGTCGGACAACATGAGGAAAATGCCATCAGTGTTCATACCTAGGCCACTCTATGTTAACTCACATCAGATGTGATCTTGAGATGAGATAATTAGGCCGTGTTTGACCCTGAGTAGGGATAACCCCGATGTGACAACGTGACAATAAGAATAGACTCAGTTCTGCTCTGCCATCACAGGTTACCACATCCACAGGCAGCAAGTGTTTCTCCTGTCGTTCGTCAGCGGAGAGGGACAAATGGATGGAGAACTTGAGGAGAGCAGTGCACCCCAACAAGGTAACGCATCTGGGAGAGCAGGCTGTGTTGACCGTGTGCATAAGGCAAACTGCTGTCATAGTCCGTGTAAGCCTTTTGTTATCCAGTGGGCATTATAATAATGGGTAATGCTGCAGTGTTGGGAGATGCATGTTTATTTACCTAGATTAGCAAAAAATAAATAGACATCGTTGTTTAGTTATTTTATATTTTTAACTGCATCTCCGTAAAAGGTCATAGAGTTATTTTCTACATTACTGTCTGTGATACAAATGCAAAATTACAAATACTAGAATTATACAAAATGAAGAACCTACTGTATACATGAATGACGTCAAAATGGTGACATTACATATGACACCACACATGCTGGTGATTGCATTATGATTATGATGGAAAGTAATGGTGATGGGGGGGGGATGATGAAATGTTATCATGTTCTCCCTACCTCAACACACAATGGTTCCACCAGAGTGGATAAGCAGATGTGAAGACGGCAAATGCTGCAATCTACTGCCTATCATCTCTCATTATTTAGTGATTTAATCTCTAATTAAAAACTTGCCTAATAATGCTCTAAGTTTGTATTTCTCCCTGAATCTCTTTGCAGGAGGCAGCTTTGCCGTTTTTAATTATTCTGTGATTTAGATGGATTGGATGCAATGCAAGCTGTTGTGTTGTGTTTTATCTCGGAAACATGGAATCTAGCGAACAGATGCTGGATCATTTCTAAATTAGAAGGGTTCTTTGTGATTTAAAGAACATGTTGGACACCATTTCTCTTTTTTTCTGCTGTGTGATAAATTTAGATGATGTGATGAGCCTGGCCAGCTGCCCAAATAACTACTGTACTAGATATGAAAAGCAGTAGCTAAAAGTACTAGTAACTGTACTGTAAACTCCACAGTAAAACTAAATTATAGCTAATTTAGAAGTCAATTGGTCATGACATTGAGCCATTCATTGTTTGATCTGGGCACACCACTGCTGTGGACGGTGAAGTAATATGGCAAATAGTCCCAGCAAGAATTTAAGATTTTTTTCTCCCCCGTCAAAATGATAATATAATGGCTGGAATTCGCTCTGTGGAATAACTTAAAAGCAGTGTGCGCAGCCAGCCTAAATTGGACACAGGTGCGGGACTAAAAAACAACTGAATATCCACGCACACACAATCCTGCCTGAAGAAGTCGTTGGTGGTCAAAGCGCTGTAACAATACCATTTTAGACCTATTATAATGACTCTGTGCCATTATGAGAGAATATCGTGTGTATATAAATCCACAGCATCACTGAGGTAGTAGAAGTAGAATCGCAGGTTAAAGTTGGGTCTCTTTACCTTTGCCTCCATCTTGTGTGCGTCCAGGACAACAGCCGACGGGTGGAGAACATGCTGAGGCTGTGGATCATCGAAGCCAAGGACCTTCCGGCCAAGAAGAAGTACTTCTGCGAGCTGTGTCTGGACGACTCGCTGTACGCACGCACCACGTGCAAGCTCAAGACGGACAACGTGTTCTGGGGGGAGCACTTTGAGTTCAACAACCTGCCCTCCGTCAAGGTCATCGCGGCCCACCTCTACAAAGACACGGACAAGAAGAAGAAGAAGGACAAGAACAGCTACATCGGCCTGGTGAACATCCCCGTGGTGGCCGTGACCGGGAGGCAGTTCGTAGAGAAGTGGTACCCGGTCAGCACGCCCACCCCGGCCAAGGGGAAGACGGCGGGGCCCATGATCCGCATCAAGGCGCGCTACCAGACCATGAACATCCTGCCCATGGAGATGTACAAGGAGTTTGCGGAGTACACCACCAACAGCTACATGCTGCTGTGCTCTGTGCTGGAGCCCGGCATCAGCGTCAAGAACAAGGAGGAGATGGCGTGCGCGCTCGTCCACATTCTGCAGAGCACCGGCAAGGCCAAGGTGAGTTCCACCGTCACCGCAGGTCCAAGATGTAGAGGCTGACCCAGAGTAGGTAAAGGTGCCTTCTGTAAAGCCTAAAGTCCACCCCCTCCTCCAGCATCTTTTTGTTTAAATACCAAGTATAAAAGTGTGTAAATAGCATAGGGCAGCAGGGGCATGCCAAACCAAAACAACAATGGATTTGTAATTCTGGCTTCCGCGCCTCAAGGGAAATAATTTTTACTTTTTATATTCCCATTTTAACGTTCAACAACGGGGTGACGATGTGTAACACACTGAGGTGAGCTACTCTCTCATCCGTTGGACTCCTGCGGCTATCTCAGCGCGCAGACAGGTGATTCCCTGCTCCGCAGCAGCCGGCACTGTGTCTTGAGCCCAGGTTAATCCCATCCATGTATCCCCTGCAGCAGTACACAGCAGTACAGATGGTACTAGACAGAGCAGAGGAGAAATATCCACTGCTGGTGATGTGCAACCACGGTGAGCTTAGTCATACGAGTGTGAAGGAACTAGACTCCCACAGCTATAAAAAAAAAGGTTTAACATAGGGTTGGGCACAAGTAATCGAGTACTTATGTAACCACAACCTGTTTCCAATCCTGAATCTTGCATCCATATTTAATAATCTTACTTAGAAATGTGTTAACTTCTTAACTTAAGCTCAAACATGACCAGTATCCTAGAAACCCAGTGTTAAATAGCTTTTGCTTATTTACATAATTTGTTCTTTTTGTAGGCTGATAATGTTACTGAACTGAACTATAATATAATAATTATTCATAATTACGTTGACGGCATGGATGAAACTGACAGGATGTTACAGTAACGTAATTATAGTAACTTACAGTAACTTAATTATATTATGTGAGAGACCCAACTAATACATGACCGAAGCTGTCAAGAGGAGTGTCTGCTGTGATAGCTATATCTCTATATATCTATTTATCTATCTATATGATACCTCTATACCTATATATCTATCTATATGATATATATACCTATCTATATGATATCTATACCTCTAAATTATTGTTCAGGTGGTAGTAATTAGTAGCCCACCATACAGTATGTAGCATGTACGTACCACACACCTTAAACCCCAGTAAATACATTTTATATATATTATAATATAAAATATATAAATTCATATTTTGTTGGGGCCTTTTGGGAAGCAGCAGGCAAATTATGTTATGTTTGGAGCACCATTCTAGAAGTCCTGCTGACACGGTATTGTAGAAGGACAACTTTTACAGGGCTGCTGCAGACCTCGGCCTCGCTCAGCGGTTGCAGGGACACCTTGAGCGTCAACGGCTCTGTTTGACAGTATCTCATCAACAGAGCCTTGAGGCCTGCCTCTGGCTTTAGCATGGCTCAGTGGAATGATGAATGATTAGTGCTTAAGAAGTGCCGTCTTTCCGCAGTGCCTTGTCACTCTGCTGGTTTGGGCCAACCACTGAAAACTGCTGATGGATCGCAGGACTCTACAGGTCTCCAGAGAGGCGGACACATTTTTAATTACGTTAAATTAAACACCAGCGTCCCTGGAAAGAACTAAATCTTTCCCTTCCTTCTCACCTCTACTTCTGTCCTACTTTTAAGGCCGCCACATACCAGACAATGTCTGTGTTTACATGCTTTACACTCATATTCCACTATGGATATGCTACATGTTGTTTTAACAGCCTATTTTGTTTGGCTATCCTGAATATGCCATTGTTACAAATGGAGTACTTTCTATTCGGTTGCTATACATATATTAACATGGTAAGAGTATTGTTGTGTGCAGAAATCGAAAAATGCATGTAAAGGTAAAAAATGTGAGACGATGTTCTGTCGATGCGGAGTGGAACTCGCAACTGTGAGGCAATCCGTTTAATTTCCTCTGCATGCTTGATAATGGTGAGTGAAGATCTAATTGCCTTCTCGAAAAAGGAGTAGTTAGACTAAAGCCTTTAGACAGGGCAAAGTAATTTAATTAATGCTGTTGTCGATATGGTGTATTGTCAGTTCCACTCCTCTTTCCCTTACTAAGACTTTAATTTGTGTACTGCTTTGCTTATTCAAGTATATTAGGTTTCACACCACACACCTACAGTACCGTATATACCATATATACCCCGTGTATTAGGATATATCATTCAGAGATATATCCTAATACACGGGGATATACTCTATCTAGGTCCGATAATCAGTCCCTCCAGGATTTTGCGATGTTGCAATCGCGAAAATCATCAATTGGTGACGTTTCAACCACTAGGCCTACCTGATATGGGTGAAATGCAGGTGCGTGTGCATTTCAATCGACTTTACGTGATTAAGGAAAAGACAACATCGGTGCAAGATAATAACCTACTAAAATAAAAGGCTACTAAAATAGCCTACTAGGCTGTTTCGCAACAGTTGGTGTTTTGTTTGACATCGTGTATATTCCATGGTGACACTACAATTTTCAAATTCTGAAGATAGACCTACTAAAATAGAATTTGAGCCTACTTTGCTAGGCGCATAGCCTAACATGCTTGCAGGAAATGTGGACAACCCATGTTACTACGTAGGCTATTTGCCAATGTCCTAATTGAAAAATAAATAAGTGGGCCAATATTTTCTTATTGCCCTGACCAGATGTTGACATCGCACTCACCTCGTGCGTGTGTGTGCCTGCTCCGCGTGCATGTTATTTTTTGATGGTTGAACACTCAAATTGCCGTACATCTTTAAATAGTCCAAATATATTTGAAAATAGAAACAAAATCTCAATTTTTTTGCCACTTTTACTTGCTCCTGCAACTTCATTGCAAAAACACACCTAAGAACACCACAATATGCTTGCAGCTTTTTTGAAAAGCTGCCGTGAAATCAGGCATTTTAGGCCACAACAATCACATAAAATGCCTGCAACATCCTGGAGGGACTGAATAATGCTATTCCTAGCTGCTTCCAATATTCTTAGCCTTGGCTCTGCTGTTTGTTGAGTCAGCCCACATTCTAATGATTCTAATCCCTCGGATCGGGTTCTGTTTTGGGTGTGGTCTTTCCTTAATTTGGCAAGACATATTTGTACTAGGCCAGAGATCAAATCTAGAAATTACTGTGAGAGTTGGCCCATGTGTTTTCCTGACCACGGCTGAAATGGTCCGTCTCAGAGCCAGTGTTCACCTCGTTTCTGGACTCTTGTGGTAGAAATCGGCATTACAGATACAGTTCCTCCTTGCACAGTTGCATTTGCAAAATAATGAGCAGAGCTGGGTGAGAGACATTTGTCACTATAAGTCTATATACACACCCCTTACTATAACACGATAGGAGTTTTCCTGGGACCTTATGATGGTGGACTGGTGTGTTCCCATTGGGTGGTACTGCGCTTGTGTCAGGGGTGTACTGGTGAATAAGTTATGAGTGCATCTGGCCATTGTTACACAGATAGCAGTTTGCCAATATGAGTCCACAGTCCCAGGACTGTGTTTTCTACGCGTGTCATTTTTGCCCCCATCACAGATAATGATATCCCGCTGTGCTGCTTCACTGCACACTCTGCTTGTCCGTGTCTCTCTGTCCATCCCACAGTTATCTGTGTCTTTTTCTTCCCCCGCTCCCCCTTTTACGCTTCATTGCGTCCTGTGGCCGGAGTTCTCTGAGATGCCATCGCTGTTGCCGTATTAACGGCACACCAAACACAGTGTTGTGTGTGTGGTGCGCACCGCTACACTGTGACACACACGGACGCCCACAACTGCTCACACATTCTGTCTTGTAACCACCGTTTAAGCATGCAATTAGCTTTATGGAAGCGGAATTGTTGTTGTTGTTGTTGTTGTTTTCCTCCAAGGGCTACACAAGCTGATTAAATGACATATTTTAATTATATTAACATAAATGGGAAGATTTGAAACTACTAAATGTAATTAAGTCAAATGATGCAAGATTTTCATGTGTTTATTTTCATGAAAAGACAATCAACTCCCTCTTTAAACTGACAGTTTTACACTGTAGAGAGGGAAGGCAGCGGCGATGCGATCTGGCCGAGGAGCTAGAGATGAATTCTAGTTTATGTAAATGAGCAGTTTATGTAAATACGCAGCATTCTTCTTCCCAAACACCGTCGCCTCTTTGACCTCACGCTGCCCTGCCATTACACCCGAACAGCTGTGTTAACAGCTACACAGGAACAACAACACGGCCGCCAGTGTGCTGCGATTGCGTGAACATGCCTCTTCTCCGTCTCAAAATGTCCTTCCGTGATGGGAATTTGGCGTGTTATTGTCTTCCTAGCAGCGCTAGTCCCAGGGAATACGAGGAGTCATTTTGTGGTTGAAGGGAAGCAGGGTTTGCCCACATGACAGCCGGTCAGGGAGTTGATGTAATATCCATGCAGAATTCTGCGCCCGTGGGTTCTTATTCAGCAGCAGCGCGACGAGAGTTACTGATTACCTCCTCAATGTTAGACTAAGTTGCCATCAGCACAGTTCCTCTTGCAGATAAAGTGCAAATTAGCCGAGTGCGTTCGTTTATCTGGTCCCAGTGCAGTAATGCTCTTTTTCATACGTCCACGGGCGCCGCATGTGATATCACTCTGCGGTGAAGGGTTCTCATAGATCTTTTTTTCCATGTGTGGATTCTTTTTCTCTTTTTTAAAGGAATAAAATCACTCAGAGGAAATGAAGAGATAATATTCCATTCAGACAGGCAGAGATGCGTTTTCCTGTAAACGGGTGGCATTGATCACCCCAGCCCCCCCCATTACAGCTCGCAGATGAAGGCAGTGTGTCACAGCTTCGTCGTGGTCGTGATGTTCAAAGGCTCTGTTGCATTGATCGTCCCTCAGCGAGCTCACAAGAGAGGTCCGCATGAGTGGGTGCCTTCGCCAATGTCACGTGATGGTACAGTAGTAGGTAGACACATGGAAAGCTCTTTCCATGCACACACATGGAAAGAGCTTTCCACGCACACACATGGAAAGCTCTTTCCATGCAGATACATGGGAAGACACATGCAGGAAGAGCATCAAGGGGGCCCCTCCCCCTGAGGAACAGAATAACAGAAAGTTATACACTATTTCATACACCACATATTACCCTAGAAGACCTGTAGTGTGTGGGGCTGTACTGGTGGTTATACGTTGCTGTGAGGTGTGTGTGTGTGTGTATGGGGGGAAGGGGTTTCTCCTATTATTTATAGGGTCTGATGTGCTTTTCTTCCATATCATCCACTGCTTTGTGTTCCCCCCAACACAGCTTAGCGTGGGTGTTGGCTGTTGAGGTACGGCCTGCTCTATGTGATATGACAGCGATACAGAAAGTGTTCCGCCTCTCCTTATTAGTGCCATGGCACACAGTGGGCGTGTGGGCGCATGTGAAGGAAGCTGAACATGATCATGGCGGGGGGGGGGGGGGGTGGGCATAGGAGGATTAGAGCGTCTTTTGAGGACATCATCGCTTAGCAGTAGGAAGACCGCACTTCAATTTCCTAGCAGCCTCCTGTTGTCTAAAAAGTCTCAGCTTACCCAGCTATTATCTGCTCCCTTGTTACCGACACACCCACGTGCGCGCACGTGCACTCGAGCCGCGACGCGCACACCGCCTCGCCTTGGTACAAGCGATGCTAGCCTCCTCGTCTGTTGTCTTCTCTTATCGTTCGGGGCGCGCGGATGTGCGCACTGTTTGACGTCGACTAAAGGGAATTCTTCTCTCTCTCTCCCCCTCTCTCCCTCTCTCTCCATCCACCTCCTCAGCTCATGTCCTCTCTAATCAGGCATGTATTTGTCTAGCCTCAATGCCCAGATAAGGAGTGGAGAAAGCATAACTCCCTCTGTGTGTGTGTGCGTGCGTGCGTGTTTGTGCTTGTGTGCACAGAGAGAGGGGGATAGGGAGTTGGAGGTTAAAGAAAAGATAATAATTGGGATGACATTTTCTACCAATAAAAAAAAAATCAAGAACCACAGTCTAATGGCTGGATGGGTGCCCACACACCACAAAAGGTCAAATCCCTTCAGGCGCACGCATGTGTGTGTGTGTGTGTGTGTGTGTGTGTGTGTCACAAGTGTACTTCCTATGATGCCATATTTGTAATTATCATAAGTCAAGTGGGATCTTAACATGACTGATTTGATTTTATAAATCATAATTGGAAAAGTTTTAGATTAGTGCACTGCCAGTGCTGTGACTATCACTAGCTAAGCCTGCAACAGAAAACACTGGCTTTTGTGAGAAATTAAACAATATTGTTTGTTTTTACAGTCAGTTTGAGAAATGCTTATTTTTACCTCAGTTTAATACTAAGTTGTATCTGTTAGTCAACCAGCAATTCAAACATTGCATGTGCTCAGCCTTTGGGCGTTGGAGTCAGCTGTTAGTGGAAAGTGTTTAATTATGGGGGTTTTTTATGCTAAAAAACATGTTATGATTTAAATCACTGTTACATTGTTCCAAATCAGCAGTTTAAAGTAAAACTCACCAATTTATTTTCTAGTTGCTAGAAATCTCAAATGAAAAAAATTGCTGAATCATTCTATCAGCCCGGTGCCTTAAGGCATATGCTACAAAAATAGTCAATAATAGCCAATTTACAGTCCAACACTAGCACATAATAGCACAGGATGTACAGTAAATTAGTAAGTTTGACACGTTAACGCCACAGACAGTATCCATCCTTATACCGTCAAATAGACAGCTTCTTTTTCAAATGTGTGTAATGTAATTCCTGTCGTAGGTGTGTGTGTGTGTGTGTGTGTGCCTGTGTGTGTGTGTTCCACATACATTTAAATATGTGCGCATGTGAACAAAAAGCCTCCATTTGCTGCACATCAGAGGGAGATTGGCTCCCCACCGTGTGTCTTTGATTAGCTGGATAACAGGCTTAAGTAGCAGCCCTAGAACTGTCTGGTGGCTTGAGCTCCCAGCGTCTGTCTCCTGCTCAGAGACCACCGTTGCCTCTCCTCTCCACTCCTCTCCTCTCCTCTCCTCTCCTCCCCTCCCCCTGGTAGCCTGCTCCTCAGCATAGCAACATGCCAAAGGACCAGAGCGTTTCCACAAATGTATTGAAGAAAACCAAATAAGGAATTAGGAATTATTCAATTCAAGAAGGCTCTATTCACTATTCAGTTATCTGTCTTTATTGTTTTATTTATTTATTTATTTATTTATTGTGCCTGTTTGTTTGCTGAGTATTAAATATTTAGATCATGGTATTTCCCTAGACATAGTTCAAACGCAAAAACTAAAAGAACCAAAAAAATATCCATTAAAAAGTAAGCTTTCAATTTCCAAGTTGAGATGATTTATATTATGAATGCTTAGTAATTCATTCCTTGCAATCCTTGGAAGTAGTACAAAACATTTGCAAAGTCACACCCTTCAGTATAACACAGAGCCTCAAATGTGTGAATTATTTTAGGATTCAATTGAAAAAGAAAACAATTTGTCACCTGAATGTTGCAGTTATTTGTCATAATGATTCGCTGCTAAAGGGAGCTCTGCTTATTCGTTTGCTGTGCTTACAGATGTGTCTCGTGTGAATGACATTTCATACCGCTCTGCTCTAAAAGCAGCCGCTTCCTCGCCACTAAATGTGGCCCTCCCTTCATGTGCATTGGTATCTAGGACTTCCTCACGGACCTGATGATGTCAGAGGTGGACCGCTGCGGAGAGAACGAGCACCTAATCTTCAGGGAGAACACCCTGGCCACCAAGGCCATAGAGGAGTACCTCAAACTGGTGGGGCAGAAGTACCTTCAGGATGCCTTGGGTGAGTCAGCATGTTGATGAGTGAAGGAGAGAGAGGCTACGTTCAAACTACACACAAATCTGGCCCATATCCTAAGGAAGACCCATTTTTGTCCAAAGACGTTCCAAAAAACACATTTGCTAATTGTATTATTTATTTTTAAGACTACATTTACATAGCCAATAGGTTATATTGTCGCCATTGATAGTAAATGTGTGTTTTTTTTTTTAAAGAATCATTGGTTAATGTGTATATTGGACAGCTAAGTGAAGTTGGATATTTATCACTTCGGGTCTTACAAGGTTTTAAGTGACTCGGGTCTAATCTTTTCAGAGCAGTGTGAACAGCACAAATCACATGGAATCTTATATCTTCTAATCAAATCATGGCCACTTTTATATGTGGTACTAAATCGGATACATATCTGATTCTTTTAAATGTGATCTAAGTCTGAACAGTCAAATCACAATGCATGCGACTTTGCCGTCACTCTAGATAGACATTCACTGTGTGACTCGCCCTTGCTAGCGTAATTGCTCACTCATGGTCATTGTTGGTCGACATTTGTTACCTCTTCGCGGGAGAAGTTGTAGTCCTACTCGCAAGTAAACATACAGTAGACTAAATAAGGAAGTAGTCACTGGATGGTCAGAGCGAGCTGCTAAGAGTGTTTGGCTAGAGCACACGGGGTGTAGGGTATATTTGCTGCCTTGCGGAGCAGACCAGTGCATTGGAAATACAGTAACCTAAAGTGTAGAAGCAGAAATACACAAGCTAATTAAAAGAAAACATTTTGTATGGTTTTTAACCCCGCCTCCTTTTCTTACATTTTGATCAATAGCCCTATGTCTGACTGTTGCCGAACGTATCAATGCACGCGATAAACTCAGAAACAAAAGGTCTACGGGCAGATGAAATCCACTGGCAGTCTGCGGGCAATGTGCATCATGCCTTGCGGAGAAAGTATTCCATGTGAGTGTTTAACAGGCTTTATTAGCCTACAACACTATAGGCAATTGGGCTTTCTTCTGTACAAATTCGCAGGATTCCACCTCACGCCAGCTTATAAAATTGGCGCATACAGCTGACTTTGTTGCTCTCGCGCATGCTGGTTCGTTAAGAGCCGTATCAGTTCACACTAGAATCAGATATGTGCCACATTTAACAGGTAATGTGAACAACAAAACAAAAAAATCGGATTTGAGCATTAAATCGGAATTGAGCACAAAGGACTGCAGTCTGAACGTAGCCAGAGAGAGGGAGGAGAGAGGGAGGTCCTTCTCCCTCTCTCTGGAGGAGGAGGAAGGAGGATGAAGGCCATTCTTGAATATGAGCATTTCATATTCTACGCTGTATTTGCCCCTTTTAGCTAGTCATGTCTGACTCTGTGCCATGACCTCTGATGTTTGATCTGAGAAAGGTCTTGCTTTTTATGGCTGGGTATGATGTTTTTTAACACCTACTATATGTGAGGTTGTTCGTCCTCCTTTTCAAATGCAACAGTGAGGTTATCAAACCCTGATGGCATCTGGGATGACATTCATTATTACTTCCAGAGATCACACTTGCTTTGTTGAGTCACTGACCTACAGTAGGCATCTGCAAGGTCCCTAAAATAATTTATAAACAAAACCCCAGTTCTCTGTTTGATTAATGAATTCCACATACTGTGCCGCGATATGTGAATTCATCTGGTTTGATGAAAGAACATCTTGATACAATGTATCTGTAACCGTCAAGTTCTTCAGCGTACATTATGCTGCGTTTTTTTGTCTCTGCTTGGACAGTTTTCAGTTACAAGTGCAGTTAAGCTTAATGGCACTTGATTTAGCTTGCATCTTTTCAATCTGTTTATTATGCCCCCAACAAGTTAATGTACAACAATATCAAAACCTGCTCAAATGATTCATACTAATGGGGTGCATTTTGTTTAAATGAAATACATGAAATATTCCAAAATGCACTAAGGGCATGTTGTTGTTATTATTATTAGTATTATTAGTATTATCATTGTCATTGCATCTTGCTTAATATTTACTTTCTCAAGGATGCTAGAGGTTTAAGCAGGGATCTGCAGGTGTTCAATTGCAGTAATAGTCTCCTGTGTGCTTATGCATTCACCTCCCTCCCTCGTCTGATTTAGAAATACATATACAGTATAGCCTCCATATCATCTAGTCGAATAACAAATAGGAAGTGCAAAGTACATTTGGCGTCATTCCCAGCTAAACGTGATATCCAGCCTTGTTATACATTAACATGTTTTTAGATGATCTTCACATCACGTCATTTAGTCTCATACAGCGTAGTCTCCAACACACCTGATTCAAGGTTGTTAGAAGCCTGATAACGACCCGTTCATTTGAATCAGGTGTGTTGGAGCAGGGAGAGATCTTAAACATGCAGGGTGTGGCTCTCCAGGTCCGGAGGTGAATAGCCCTGGTGTAAAGTCACGGCCAGTTAGCTTGGCTTTCAGAAGGCTGTTGTTGCTGAAATAAATTATATTGATATATTTATCTGTTGATTATTTTATGAAAATATACTGAAAAAATACTGAGCTAAAGGGTTCTCACATCTGCTTTATATAGTATGCTATTCATTATGTTGCTCATTGACATACTCAAAGTAATTGTCTTCTTTCCCTGGGTCAAAAAAGTTAGAGTTATTTAAGATATGTTTGGAAGAGAAAATTGTATAGCATTATTTCATTGGAGTTTGCCTTCCCTGGTGAACATAATAGAAAATGTCATTTCATTTCATTGCTACCTTGTTTGGCCAAGTAAGTAGACGAGAATGTTCCCAATATAATTGTCAGTGGCATTAATAGAAAATTGTCTTTCTCTAGCAGTATTTCCTGTTTCTGATTCAGGGTGGTGCACTTTCTTTTCTTTTTTTTACTAGCCAAAGTAGTATTTGAGGAACAATATCACGCCCACTAGGGCTCCAACATTATATTGTTTCCCTGTAGCACTCTTATGATACAGTAGGTATATCATAATACATCCACTTTAAAGTGCTTCTGTGTTGTTATATGTATGTAAGACAGACCTAGCTTATAAACTCTTTCCCCTCGTCTTTCAGGTGAGTTTATAAAGGCTCTTTACGAGTCAGATGAGAACTGTGAGGTGGATCCCTCCAAGTGTTCATCTGGAGACCTGCCAGAACACCAAAGCAACCTGAAGATGTGCTGTGAGCTGGCCTTCTGCAAAATCATCAACTCCTACTGGTAAACACTCAAACATGTTGCGTGGCATGTCTTCAAACGGTTGTCCGCAGACCCCTAGGGGTATTTTAGGGTAGTGCAAGGGCAACCCAGTGCTATAATAGTACAGTAATAATGGAACGTTACAAAGTATGTTTATTTATTTATTTTTCAATTTGTCATTATATTGATTTCTAGAATTATTTCATCCATCACGCTACAATGGAATGCAATCTGGAATGTGCAAGTGAGATTGATGAATGTCACCACAAGTTGACCTACCTACAAGTTGCTTTTATCTAAATTAGATATAGAGTCTAGAAACTTTTAATACAAACGAATTTGGCTTTTTTAAATGAAATGTATCAACACAGATGAAAACAATGAATACATTTAACTTCATTCATTAATTTCTAGATACTCTCAACTAGCAGTTTTTCCATTTAGTTTTTATTTAGCTAGCCGTAAGTTTGGTCAGTGTGTTGATAACGCGTTTGTTTATCTAGCGCCCTGTAAATGGTTATTTGGCTATATTTGGCAGCTTTCTACATCATCTGTTTACATTACGTCTCGCACACCTGACAGTGTTTTTCCACGAGAGCTGAAGGAGGTCTTCGCATCATGGCGCCAGGAGTGCAGTAACCGGGGGCGACCGGACATTAGCGAGCGCCTCATCAGTGCATCCTTGTTCCTGAGGTTTTTGTGTCCGGCCATCATGTCCCCGTCGCTCTTCAACCTGATGCAAGAGTACCCAGACGACCGCACCGCGCGCACACTCACGCTCATCGCTAAAGTAACACAGAACCTGGCCAACTTCACCAAGTACGTATCAGAGGCCCGCAGCCGCGCTCTTGTGCATGTGCTGAGTTGGAGGTTCCAGCTGTGAATTTGCGTGTGTGTGCGCACCCAGGTTCGGCAGCAAGGAAGAGTACATGTCCTTCATGAACCAGTTCGTGGAGCACGAGTGGGCCAACATGCAGCGCTTCCTGCTGGAGATCTCCAACCCGGAGACCATCTCTAACACAGCAGGCTTCGAGGGCTACATCGACCTGGGCAGGGAGCTCTCCACATTGCACTCGCTTCTCTCCGAGGTCGTCTCCCAGATGGAACAGGTACTTACCGGGAGGGCTGTAAACGTAGGAATTCAATTGAACGCCAAGAGCAGCTCTAATGGATGCATTAGATGTTGCATAAAAGTCTAAAGTCTAATACGTTATCACTAGCCTCGGGAATTTAGTTATGCATAGAGACTGTTTACCGTACAACAATCAATAATGTATTAGGGCATTACATAAACCAGGCAGAGAGGGTGGTTGGCATGAAGCTTTGAGGCATGCTGAGACCTATTAATGGATTTACAAGGACGTGTGCATTCGAGACCGGGAGATGGGGTGCTGATAATAATTAGATGATTGGTAGAGCATTGTTTTCCCCCCAAATAACAAATCGTACATCTCTGAAAACTGTTCTTTCAGTCATTCAGAATTCACACACGAACCGTCAATATTTCATTATTCAGTGTTTACTGTCTGAATCAGAGAGATTATTGCTCTGGAACAAGGACAACAAAAGTTTGTTTTTGTGGCTTGGAACAGCACAAGCAAACAGGAAATTAAACACCTATTGAATTCCAGTGAAGGTTCTTAGGACCTGTATTTTGCCTTCTTCAGTGTAATGTTTTTCTATCTGTTAAATGTTTAGTAGCCTAAATTATACAAAATGAGTGCTCATTTGGTTTTAATTTCTGTGTGACAATGTTTTTTTTATTTTTTTTATTTTACATTTACTTTAAATAAAAAATAAAATAAAAAATGTTTTTTCTCTTCAGAGTGCAGCCTCCAAACTGGGTCCTCTTCCCAGAATTCTACGGGAGGTAAACACATCTCTATCCAACCCCTCCAGTGTACAGATGACACCTGGACATTCATCAGAACAAATGGGCTCCCCTCCTGCTGCAGCGGGATGCAGCATCTCAACAGGCCTGCAGAAGATGGTCATAGACAATGAGCTTTCTGGGTAAGAGGCAAGGATCACAGTCCAACACTGTCTGGATCCTCCAGGACATTTCTGAACACTAATTGAGGAGACTAGCTTTAAAAGCGTCATATGGAGGATTGGTCAGATATGGTTGCTTGCAATACAGCAATCAATGTGACTAGTTTTATTGTAATAAGATTTCCAAAAAACTATAGGATCAAATTGAAATAGGTATGTCATACAACACAAATAGAAAGTTTAGATTTTTGTGATGGGGGGCCATTAATAAACGTTAACGGTATACAAATATTAGCCTATTATTAGTATATCTGCTATATTATTTTGAAATTAGTATCACCAATAAGTGCTGGCATGGGGGGTATCTGGACTTGTTCAGTGTCAGTCTTAGTTTGTTTACCCTCTAAGCTTTTGACGTTGTTGATGTTGGTGTCTTGCTTGGCACTGCGATCAAGACAGCAATGAGACAATTAGATTATTCCTCCACTGTCCCTCGCAGTCAATGTCAACTACAGCGCAAGCTTGCCAAAAGCTTCGCCAACTGTCAATGTAGTTGTCAGGCGTGACTGTGTGACAGAGCGAGCGTCTCACCTCTGTTTGTGTACAACACCGGTGAGAGGAAACCTAATTTAGTCTGCTCAGGCTGACTACTTATTCAGAAAAGGCCTTTGCCGCCATATTGTCTGCTCTTTGGCAGGAACATGGTAAGGTGACACTAGCGCAGGCAGATTGACAGACCGCTGGCGGCGAAGACAAGCCGTGAGACGGGAGGAAACGCCCGGCAGGCATACTGGCACAAACACAAATCGTGATAGCTAACTGATAACAGAGAAAACACAGGGGTAAAGATTGGACACCAAAAGCAGATCTGATAATGTAATACCTCAGTGGCAATAGGAACTTCAATAGGGTCAATAGAAGTAATTAACTTGTGTCCCTGAGCAGGATGACCTCAGTGAACACTGTTAGTTTAGCGCTTCATTTGTATGGTGCCACATGCTTATGGGCATTGTTTACTCCCTTGATGGGTGCTTCAAAATTCAAGTACAGCATTCAGTATATATATAGTATTCAATATATTACAGGTATTACGTCATATATATTAGAAGAATAGTATTTTACATGTGTATGTATTTATGTCTTATTGAATGTCTGTGTAAAAGAATGTGCCGTTTGTTTATTGGCTATTGCCTTACAAATGTCATCCAATTACCAGAGGCTCCGCCCAATGCCAGGGGCCATGACAAAAATGTATTAGCGAGTAAGGGCCAAAGGTTTGATGGGGCCAGACAAATGCTAACAAGGCTTCTACTCAGGCTGTAGTAATGCTAAATAACACAGTAGAGACACTAACACAATGTCATAATTGACACTTTTCCACCAGCAGTGTTCAAAACTGAGCCAGTGTCATGCAGAAAGTGAGCTGGTGTTGGAGAATAAGTGCATATTGCCAGAAGATAATGAGTGGGGGTGGCCATGTAATGGACATAGAACAATGAAAGTGCAGGAGGGAGGCGATGGAGATTATTGGAATATAAGTCAAATCTGTCTGATAATTTTCTCCAGGCAATAAAGCCTCCATCTGGCTGTGGGAAGACAAAGAGAAGAAACTTGATAGGATAAGGCACGAGGCAAAGCAGTGTCCCTCATAAACCTCCCACTATGAAATACCAATAGTGGAGCCCTAGGTGAAACCTAACAATGTGTTGGAGAGAAATATATCACAATATGAAACTATCATAAATTTTTCTTCCTTCGGGCTGAACATTCTGTTTCATTTGGCGGTGCATATTAGTTCTTGATTGGCTGGTGGTGTGAGGATGGTTTTGCTTTACACGAGCATTGCTTTATTCAGAGAGTAAAGTCATACAGGCAGATATCAACATGAGTCCAGCCCTTGCAAGTCAGCACAACTGGAACATTGTGTGCCATCCTGCACACTGGTTATACTGGGCCTCATGTACTAGTTCCGTCGCAATTTGCACCTAAAAACGTGGTAATGTATGTGCAATTGTACATTTAGCCATGTGAATACAATTGTATCTTGGCTAAAATGCTATTCTGCCTGCTGAAGGTACACAGGATTGCAAGTTGCACTTTCCTATTCACGCACATGCGCTTGCTAACGTACGTACACGAGGCCTATTGTGTTTACCCGTCTTATTCCCGACAGACTCTTCCGGTGTGTGTGTGTTAGCGTTGAGCAGTGTCTGACGTGTTGTTTCTGCCCGGATCAGGCTGGTGGACTTCACCAGGCTACCGTCGCCCACGCCGGAGAACAAGGACTTGTTCTTTGTGACCAGGAGCTCCGGGATCCAGCCCTCCCCGGCTCGCAGCTCCAGCTACTCCGAGTCCAACGAGGCCGACCTGGGCCTGGCCAACGGCAGCAAGAGCCTGTCCATGGTGGACCTCCAGGACCCCCGCAGCCTGGACGTCAGCCTCGGATCCCCTGAGGTTCCGGCGGGGGCGGGGGGGGATGTCCACAGCGTGGTGTGGTCAGCCAGGACGCAGCAGGGCCCCGGGCCCGGAGGCCCCACCCTACGGAGGCCCGGCCAGGCCCTGCCCACCCTGCCGCCCCCGGCGACCTCCGAGGGCGTCGTCGTGGGACGTGCCGTCCAGCTGCTGGCGCCGCTGTCCTTCCAGAACCCCGTGTACCAGATGGCGGCCGGCCTGCCCGTGTCCCCGCGCGGCGGCGGAGGCGACTCAGGCTCCGAGTGCCACAGCTCGGTCAGTTCTCATAGCAACGCCGATGAGGGACTGGCAGGCGGGAAACTCCCGGGCTTCCTGGGGGGCGGGGGGGGCGGCAGCAGCGGTGACGAGTACGTCCGACGCTCGGCTGCGGCTGGGGACTTCAACCGGCGGCAGCTGTCACTCACAGACGCCCAGCAGCAGCAGCAGCAGCAGCAGCAGCAGCCCCCAGTCCCCCGGCAGAACAGCGCTGGCCCCCAGCGGAGGATAGACCAGCCCCCGCCGCAGAGCGTGACGCGCGGCCGCACGCCCCCCAACATGCTCCCAGGCGGGCCATACCCCCGGCCCCCCTCCTCCGGCGGCGTGATGGCCGCCGCCTCCCCCGACTGGCCGTGCAGCGGTGCGCGTCTCCGCCAGCAGTCCTCATCCTCCAAGGGAGATAGTCCCGAGAGCAAGCAGAGGCCGCAGCACAAGCAGGTACGCACACACGCGCGCGCAGGGCTCTGTGGGGCGTTAGGGATCGTCTACAGCTGTAGCGTTGTGGTGGGTTTAACATTCGCATCTGGAGATGAGCGTTCGATTCAATAGACAACTTTATTAATGATTCGTGACAATGCACCTGTGATTGATAATGATTACGCACCCATGAACAGCAACCTTGTAGTTCTGACACGATATGAAAAAGCACCGGCGCCTTTATCTTTCCCGTGTCGACATGGGTGGGCGGGGTTTTCTCCAGATCGGGGCTTAGCGCGCCCTAATGAATTACAGTCATTGTGCGTGTAATGACTGTAATCTTCACAGATGCAGATTCCTGTCCTCCCCACTGTTTCCACTGGAGTCTAGAAGGCACACAGGGCTGTTGGTAAAGGCCAAATGAGTTCCTCGTTAACGCTGTAAGCCGCAAGCTTGTGAGCCCTTTAATGGCGGCTGATGAATCCTCATCTATGACTATGGCTATATGTTAATGTTAAATCAATAAAGAACACAGTCGCAGTGGGTTTATTTAAAAAAAAAGAAAGAAAATCATCACCTCTCAATTTATACATGAAGACATTTAGAAGAGTTTCCCCTTTCTAGTTATTACCTTTACAGGATGATGTAATTATGATGTAATTATATACTGTAACTGTTTTCTTAAAAGTACAGTTCACATTTTGAGGGTGAATTCTGCACATAGGCTAATTCTGTTGAAAGGCACCCATAGGTAGGTACATAACTGTAATTCATACATCAACTTGCTACTGCTGACAGTAGAAATTAAAACTATGTAAAATGATGCAGTTAAGTCAATGCTGGGCTTGGTGACTGGCACCTCTCTTGGGAATGACTGCATGGCCAATACTTTGATTGACTGATGTATCAACCCCATTTTCATTGGTTTATTCTAAGAGAACAAATTGAACATGCTGTTGTGTAATTTATCCCAGGAGTTGATTGCATCGCATATGTCTAGAACTAATACCTAGCTAACTGTTTCTTTTTAATCAACGACAAAAGATCAAATCAATATATATAGGTATAGGATAACATCAATTTAACCATGAGTCATGAACTAATAATAAAACACAAATTGCTACAATATTATTGTATAGTATCAATATCTCTTAACTATTGACTGGTACATTTATAGTCTGGTTATTTGGCTGTCTGGGGTTAGTTTAGTTTAGTTTCCATTTTATTTGTTGCAAAGGTTTTGTCGGGAATTTAAATGGCATCTCTGTTGTTAATTTAGGTGTTAAGCGGATTTTATAAAATCATTCTGCTGTTCTTCTCATTTCAAACTTCTCTTAACACCTGCTTGTTGGCACACATGGCATATATTCTCATTCTCTCTCTCTCTCTCACACTCACTCACACGTCCACTCTCACTCACTCACACAAACACGCACACGCACACTCTCACGCACACACACGCTTAAACACCAAACACCTTATCTGCCAGCGCCAAGGTCACCCCATCTTGCTGTAAATGCAATTTGTGACTGTAGCTGTGCACGTGCGTGCGCTCGCGCGGGTGTTTGAGTACAATCTGTGTTCCTGGGTGGTTTAAAACAGCAATGTTTCATGTTTTAAAAGCGTCCATTCCATCCTGCTTTGAGTCCCCACGGCGCCAGGTGTTCCATGCGCATCCCAAGCTGATTCCTGTGTGTCTTGTGTTGTGTTGTGTTGCGTTCGCGCATTCCCATCCACTTGCACTCAGCTCGCGTGTGTATGTGTGTGTGTGTGTGTTGGTTCCACTAGGCCCCTTCCCCAGTGAACCCAAATGCTCTGGACCGCACGGCAGCCTGGCTATTGAATATGAATATGCAGTATTTAGAGGGGATGGAGACGGACTCCCACAGAAACAGAGAGGATCTTACTCAGGTGGAGAAGGTAACCTCCCTCCCAAAACCACCCCTTTCCCCTCCCTCAAGACCTTTTAACTTTACCCACCCTCCATTGACAGCCCACTCACCCCCCTCTCGTCTTCTGCCAATCTCCTCCTTATTAGTAATAAGTTTAAACTCTCTCTGAACCTCCCGTTCACACTTTGCTCCTCATTACTTTCCCCTAAAGCTCTCAACGTGGTGTTCGGGACCTCCCCAGTGGCCGTAAAATGCTCTCAAAGGTCGTGAGATGGTTACTTTATTTTGAAAATGAGCATTTTGCAACCCCCTTAGCCTTCTCAGAGAGTCCCGGCTCGCGGTTTGAGAAGCACTACCCTTAGGCCGCGTGCCCACCAAAGCTTTTTTCCTCAAAACGCAGGTCGCTCTGCTGAAAAAACCCAACTGTCAGCGGCTAGGGAGCGTTTCTTTCAGCTATTTAAAAATAACGCTGGCGTGAGAAAAAAAGGCTTTGTTGGACACGGGCTTTAGCCACTTCCTTGCATGCTCTATCTTTACTCCAGTTCCATAGTCCCTCTAACAGAACATGCAACCTTCAACAAGCATGCTCTTCCACTTCTATTATCCACACCCCAGCCCCCCACAGCCTCAAAACCTAACTTCCACTTCCTAACTAGCTCTAAAACAAGAGTAGCTGCGCGTGCGTGTGTGTGTGTGCGTGTGTGTGCGCGCATCTGCGCGCGCGCGCATGTGTGTGCGTGCAGGAGCAAGCATGACTGAAAGGGAGAGTGCACGAGAACAACCAAATGAATGGCCTCTCGCTGCTTCTTGTTAATTGTGCTTGCACTCTCACCAGCTTTCATAGTCCTGATAAGTGCACACTTCTTTTTCAGTCCTGTTCTCCAGCAAACACGCACGCAGCGTGCATCATACAGAACACAGTGCGAGGACTAACCTGTGGTGTGCTGCGACACAGAATAAGACTTTAACACCTATGTATTACATATATTGCAGCACATGTGCCCATACAGTATGTTCTTAAAGGAAGTCCAAATAAACTTCTTAAGTATGACCTTACCGTATATCCGTATGTTGTGCCATTAAATGAGGATGCTTTGCTAAGTTGCAGGCCATGAAAAACGACCATAGTATTATTGGAGTGAAACGGTTATAAGCCACTAAGTTCTCAAATCTAAAGTTTATTAAACAAACACGCAGTCAAATGACAATCTAAACCTGCAGTCAAAAAGCACAGTATAGTGCATAGCAAAGAGGAACATTGCGGTTACTTTTAAAGCTAATATAGAATATAAGTTTTTGTATGACAACAATGGTTTGATTTTCCCTTACACAAAACGTGAAGAAGCCTTGACGAAATAAAAGACAGATGCAAAAGCTGTTCTTGATTCTCAGGGGACAAAGTTGGAGGTATAAGATGGGAGAGTAGGGGGACAGAAATGTCGATAAAATAAATCAATTTGCGGCCAGTAAAGAGAATAAGGTCCCAGTAGAGAGGTGGAGAGATCTTTTGGCTCAGAGCGAGGTGAACTAGAGGGTCAAGAGAAGATTAATGATTGCAATGGCATCCACTGATTGTGTAAGTGAATCTGATCGCCCTGCTGTAAGTTGCCTGAGACGAGACTCAGCAGTATTACCAGAACAGCACGTATACCTTTAAAACAAAGGGTTTAGTCTACATTCAATCCTGCAAAATGTTTTCTTAAAATAAATAAATAAATAAATGAATAAATAAATACATGAAATGAATAAATAAATACATGAAATGAGGTTTGTGACATTGCAAGGGATCTGAGTTACATGCAGACTGCTTCATTAGCTTAACGCGTGTTTTTTTTTCCCTCTGCTGATTTACTGTGGTCATTTCCTGTCTGGGGTCTGGGTAATTGCTGGCGTTTCTGCACAAAGCTCACAGACTGTAACCTTCACTCCTCTGTTTTTTTATGTTAATGTTTTCATAAATCCAAAGTGGATATGGGCTTTGTGGTGCTCGCCCCCTGCCTCCAAAAACACCCTATAGGAACTGCCGTATGCAGTGTGGTCCAGACAGAGGTCAAGGAGAGTTTGTCAGGGGTTTTATTGGTGCCAGGACAACACCTATGGCAGTTGTATGACTCCCTAATCTCTCTCAGCACCTAAGCTCGGAGCGTTTCAAACAATCAGGGGTCTTTGGTTTAGAGCCAAGGCAGCAGTCAGATTTGGGACATGGCTGGAATTTGTGTCAGTCTCTTGTGTCTGAAGTGTTTTATGTAAAAATATATGGGGAAACAACTTGTTTCCATAACCGGAGTGATGACGCTATGGGCTTGTGACACTGTTTTATTACAGCAACGTACAGGTATGGGTCGTAGGTTTTAGCCAGCCGGCTAGTTTTGAACTGTATTCTTCAGGTAAGCTGAACCATTGATGAACTGGTGTGTGTGTGTGTGTGTGTGTGTGTGTGTGTGTGTGTGTGTGTGTGTGTGTGTGTGTGTGTGTGTGTGTGTGT
>JAODTR010000004.1:843270-866109 GCA_025399935.1 Amblyopsis rosae | reverse complement strand
GGGGTCCCCTGCTGGAGCTGCTGCCCCCGCGACCCGACTCTGGATAAGCGGATGAGGATGGATGGATGGATGGATAAAAACAAATATAATATCATGTAAATGCTAAATTAATTTATGTACTATTTGAAGGTCACAAAGCTGCATTACTAACCCATTGTTGTAGGCCTATTTAATTGAAACAATTGAAACAACATTCTCCTTTTAAATTTTGCTAAACAAAAGTTGTTGATTATGCTCTGTCACACTGTAAATTAGTTTTTTTGCAATTAATGCAGATTCATCTGCAATGTCAGTAAATTTCCTCCCAATAAGTTCTCTCCCACAAACTTTGAATCTACGCATGTATCCATGTTCTATACTATAGTATATAGCCTACTGTAGCCTATAGATAAATAGGCCTTCAATATGGATGAATGCAGGATACTCAAGAATGACTCATGGAGTTAATCTGGTTGAAAGTTTGGAATACTCTCAAATTGGGCTATAGGCTAATGCTAGCTAACGCTTGTGCTAGCTAATGCTACCTAGCAAGTACTAGGTAGATTGTCTAAACCAGTGTTTCCCAGCCCTGGTCCTCGGGGAACACTGTCCTGCATGTTTTAGATGTTGCCTTGCTCCAACACAGATGATTCAAATGAATGGCTTGTTAGAATCCTGATAACGAGCTATTCATTTGAATCAGCTGTGTTGGAGCAGGGAGACATCTAAAACATGCAGGGCAGTGTTCCCCGAGGACCAGGGTTGGCAAACACTGCTCTAAACTATTACAAAGTCATAACACAAGGGCAGTAGATAGTAATTTCAATTCGATGACCAGCAAAACAAAGACAGAAAACCTTAACTCAAAAAAACATTTGACATTTCACATTCCAAAATGTGAAACAAAGGCAAACACCAGTAACTGCAGTTAAGGCATTCTGCCTTGATTTCTCTAGTGCTTTTTGAGGTTAAGACAAACCACGATTATCTCCAAATAAAATTAAAAATACAACAAAATGGACCCAAGATATCCACATGATAAAGCAGACCTTTAATGACAAAAACAAATGTTTTATGAAAATGTTGTTAAGGTCTTCTTTCTTTGCAAGGCAGAATTATTTTAATTGAATACACGAAAATATACTTTACATTGCCTTTTAGATGATGGTATTGTTAACATAATGCGCCTCCATGGGTGTCGCCATTGTTGTGTGACGTCAAACTGGGAAGTCGGGGTAATCGGTTCTGCCTCGAGTTCAAGGCAAGGCAACTTTATTTATATAGCACAATTCATGCACGAGGCAGACTCATTGCGCTTCCCAAAAAAACATATTATATTGTTTAAACATTTAAAAACAATGAAAATAACAAACATATGTATATATATATATATATATAGATGTATTAATAAAAACAATGGAGCAATTCGATTTGTAGGAACTCAAGTAGGAAATACGACTTTGCGTGACGTTCTATTGTAATTTTTCTAGTAGGTCGCTCTGAAACGCAGCAATGCAATCCCTTAATTAAGAACACTTTGAAATTCTTTGAAATTCAGAAAGCATGCAAGCTTATGCCAAGAATAGTAACAGCATTCTCCTTTCAATGACATTTATGTCCTCCATTTCACATTTCACCCAAGGTGGCTGGCCAACATGACTAAGCTAAAATAAATGATGTAACCTCTTCCAATGACAATGGCTGTCATTGGAAGTTATTCTCATTCACAAGTTTATTCTCCACCATGTAATTTGTTTAGAACAAGAACTGATCAAATCATTGTCCCCTAAGGGGAAGGTGGAGGGGGGAGTTACTGTAACACATTTCTGGAATATCCCATTAAGCAGAGAAGTAGAGAATTTTGGATGTTAGGGCATAGCCTGCTGTGAGAGAAATGAAATGAACTTGTTTCTGCAAACAGTGCCCCACTGTGTGGAGATGCTAGGTTGTCAGGGTGATGACTACCGAGTGGTTATTTGACCTGATGGTTTCCTCAAAGCACAAAAGGTCACCTAACTCAGTGTGTCTCTGTAAATGTCCCAAATATTTTGGACTCGCTAAATCAGCTATTTTATCATCTGTCGTGGCCTGAGCTACAGTACAAACAATGTCATTCAGGCCAAATGTTGCCTCCTCTATGAGATGATACATTCATTAATGGACATCGAGCAGTAAACATTAGTTTATGATGAATTCATCCTTAAACACATAAATACCACACAAATATTAAATTAATCTACTACATGAAATATGACCTGCCTTTTTCAATACACACTTTAAGGTATAGCAAGCAATTTATAGCTTATACACTTTTTGTCATATTCCCCAAATACTGTATCTCCTCCTAGTCCGCTAGCGGCTATCTTACGGTTCTCTGTGCGTGCTGAAGGTACTTCAACATAGCCCTTACTCTGTAGATAAGAACACAAACAAAGTGGTGCAGACCACACACAACAACAATATGCCAGCCTTCACAATGTGTTTCCAATGTGTGGGGTGGAGCTTCTGAGGGAGCACCATACTATTGTATGGCATTGAAGGGACATGTGTTTTAATTTTGATTTGAGTTTGAATTTAGCAAGCGTTCTCAAGAATAACTTACTATATCTTTAAGGCTTATGTTCCAGATACATCCTAATAACTTTGACTATGCATTAGACCCCAAACATATGTGTATGTTTTGTAGAGAGAGACATTGACTTACTCTTTAAACATTCCATCAGTCAGATGCAAGCACATGTACTTTGTCACAATCCACCCTATACCGTTCCCTGATATTCTAATAATAATATTCTTAGAGAGTTATTGCCTTCAACCAATCTCCTTTATACTACTCATCTCATAAATTGATTGTGATATATCTCCTCCAAATTCCCTTGTGTCCTCATTAGCTGTGTTTCTTCTTGTCCAGATGAGCCCTAAGCAGTTTCCACCTATCACACCCAGCTAAATACCTTACCCACCATGTTATAGGAACCACAGAAACACACAAGGCTATCTCTGTGCCACCTGACACCTACAGCTTTATTTAATCAGAAGTCAAGTTAGCAAAAAAGAGCTAATGACCATATCAATACCCTACTTAAAGGCTTCAGGGCATAAGTTATGGCTTTATATGCACAGCAATCAGGACATGTTCATTTGAATGAGACCAGGCATCTGTTGTCACTGTTTATATTTGACAGGCACAAAAAGAAAAATGAGGGCCCTGTCCCAAGTGTGTAGTCTGCAGTATGTTTGCATTTCAACCACTCAATTATGTTTGCTTGGTTGACAAATAACCAATTTCATAATAATGTGACAAGCTTTGTAGAGATGGCAAAAAAAAACTTTCAGCACAGTCCATTCAAGTATATTGACCTGAGGCACAATTAATCACAAACTGTCAGCATAACCATTGCCTCAATAAGACACATGGAGAAAATGAAACTGTAGGCTCTCTTGTGTATTAGCCTAGTAGTTCAGTAGTATTTCTTAATGGCTGTGACCATATTATTACTGTGTTGCTATTAGACTGCGAGGAGTTCACCTTTTAGTAAGTAGGCCTACACTATGGGGAGCAGGGGAGCTAACATTTAAACATTTATATTGAATAATGACATTGAATATTGGTGCTGCAATTCAGTCTGCTGGATACATGTTACCTTTCAAGAACCTATATCTATATCAATTCTCACCATATAAATGTGCTGAACCTCAGATAGGGCCCTGTAAGGATGTAATATTTTAATTGGATGTTAGCATTGTCACTCACAATAATGTATATGTCATCCTGGTGTTGTGCTTGTATATGTATATGTTCTGATTGCAATGTGCACATGTATCAGTGACAAATTATACATTTTGACAACTGTACAAGTGTGACCAGTCAAAGGCACACCCAGAACCGGCCCAAGCCTTAAAGGGGCCCTAAGCAGAATTGGATTTTTCCTTAACTTTGAGTTTGATGTCCGTGTAAAAGGGATAGGCAGAATGACAACGATAAAAAAAAAATATATATATTAATTTGATAATATTTGACATACTGTAGGTGCTACACAAGTAAACAATCAATTGTTAAATAGGTTTTGTAAGGAGGGGAAATCTTCCTTATACGGCCTTATTGTTTTTTCATCTAAAAAGGTAACAATTTTACAACAGTAATCTGGTGTTCAAATGCACTAAAGATAATTTTCAAAGCACGAAGTGTTATAGCCTACTCAACATAGTGTACTGAAAAATAATATAAACCAGTAGACAAAATACTGTAATTTGTCATGCAACCATACCTTTACCTTGCTATTATTTGATAGTCATAGTCTGTTTTTGTGGCATTGCTATTTGTTTTAAAGATGTATGTGAGCGATAAGCTACCAGCTCTGAGGCAGCAGGAATTTATTTAGCCATGCTACAATGCTAGCCAGGCCAAAAACATAGCCCAATAGGCCTACTGCATTTCTGATTGATTACCAACCATTGACATAATCCATCCGTCTATTCAACATCCGACTCATTAATAAAGTTTGTCTTATTGGTCATTGACATAAAAAAAAATATATAATAATAATTTTAAAAAAGGGGGCCCCTGGTGGCCATGGGGCCCTAAGCAGTTGCTTAGTTTGATTATGCGTGGGGCTGGCCCTGGGCACACCTGTGCAATAATCATGCTGTTTAATCCACATCTTAATATTCCACAACAGTTAGGTGGGGTGGATTGTCTTGGCTCTGGTGAATTGCTCACACAGTTTAATAAATGGAATTTGTTAACAAAAGTTTTGATACATGTTATCATTTTCTGCATAGAAGAAGTCTTAGATCCATTACTTAACCTCGTGAAAAATGGATGCAAAAATTTGTGTTTTGTTCAGCAGTCACTTCTAATCCTGCTTTAGTATGTTATACATATTTAAGATTCTTCAGCAATTCATGTTTAGTGTAAGATGGAATTCCTCCCTGGCTAAAAAAGCATACAAATTATAATTACAATTTGGGCTGCTATGGGTATGTAGGTATTTTAAGCTTTCCTGAGAAAGTGATTGCTTAGGATGGAGAGAAATAGCACATCTAATGTCTTACCGTAATATGTTGGTAAAGTACATATTGTAAGATCCACCTTTAATGCTAAGAAAATTGGACATGATGCCGTTTTAGGTAAACGCTGCCATCTTGTGGTACGGACAGAAAACATTCTAAAAATCCAAAGATGCAATGTTTTACAAGTCAGCCATGAACAGCAGCATCTCTGATGGTGGTGGTGTGTATTCTGAAATGCCCCCTTATAAAATGCACACAGACTGATGATTTGAGGGATGTAGCCTGTTAGTATAGAACACTACAGGACCTTTAACCTCTGATCGGTTGCTGTTTGATAGCCATAGCGAATGGCACCCTAACATCATTTTTAGCAGGATAATATTTAGGCCTTTAGTCTTTATCGCTGAAAACACTGTCTGCAAACCTCTTATAAGAAATATAAACTTTTGATCTCACGGTTTGCATTTAATTTTTATCTCCCAGGCAAAAAACATTTTCTACCTTAAAAGGTCATTTAGTTTTGCAAACGCAAATTGGAGACCTTATGCCCCGTCCCAGTTACAGTGAAAATGTACGCCTATGCTATAATATATTTGGACTCGGAAGCTCGCTCGTTCGCCCGCCCGGGAGTCCGAGAAGGCTAGATGCCGAGAGCTCCAAGCGCGCGTCCGCGGGGTTGTGTGCATGTCGGGACAGCAAAATATCATCTGGTCGAAGGTTTGCGTTGATATTATACCGAAGCTGTAATGAAGAGTATTTCGGCGGGGCGAATATTTTGCACTACATCCCGGTAAGTCACGTCATCTGGGTGTCTAATGTCTTTCGAAACAGCCGTTGCAACGAGCGATTATTGAGGCACAATACAAAGACTTCCTCGGTTAGAAAATACGCCGGGGGTTGCTGTAGGCTACTGAGGCCCGCGAATGTCTTTCAAGTGGCCAAACAGGCACACACATTTCCTTAGAATGTAATGTATTTTGTATAGTTACAATGTTATTACATTTATAGTGATTTTTAATGTGGGGTTTCGTGTTGAAATCGATCGACTGGTTGTGTTTGACACACATGGCCGGTATAAGAAACATGGTTGCTCTGCGGAGTGTCGTAGTGCTGCGCGCCGGGCATTAGTGCAGCATTAGCCGCTGAAAAGGGACGGGGACGGCCTGGCTGCTTAGCGGCATACAACAGATAGACGAAGGGCGGAAATGCACGAAACTGCACGGTTCGTTATGCAATGCACGTAAACGTTTCTAAGATTGTCACATCAAACTTTATATCTTATTTTCATATGCTGTCAAAGTTGTACTAAACTCAGTATGTGGGTTTTCGTTTGACGTTATTTAAAAATGTTTAGGCGATTCATTTTTAATTACAATTTTTTGATGCATTTTACCGTACCTGTTAATGGCATCTCATGTCGCAATAGTAGTCAACGCTTGATTTTAAGATAATGTTGGACTACCGTACCGTACCGTATTTGCTTTTATTGATAGCGAAACTATCCAATCTCAAACTCAGCATGACACTTTTTCATTTTATTAGTGTCTCCGGATAGCATAATCACCTGCTAGCTAGCCTACGTGTTTTCTTTTGGTATTTTGTAAGGAAAGAACGTTTGGCATTGCAGTGCGTTTTGCATTTACTCTAATCTCAAATGTGTGCCTCTAATTTGAAATGTGTGGTAGCAGAACACACGAATAGGCTACAGTAAGGTACATTACGATTGGCCACCCTCATGCAGAATCTAGAGACATCTGATCGTGTTTCAAGGCACCTGCCAGTATTGCCTGCACAATTCAAACGACATATCTGAGCATTACACAGGCCTACTTGCAGTACAAATTTATGCAGTTAACACTGAGTTAGATAGGCCTATAAAACAACAAAACAAATACAGTTAATGTGGGTGAACCCACTTAAGAAAATTACCTTGGTGTAAGACATTTTTCTGTTTCCTCTAAATGGAAAAAGTAAATGTGGGCATTCTATCTTGCTCTATATGCATGTGTATAACCGATAGAAATAGACATAGAATCTAAGGTTGTATCGATTCAGTTTGTCACATATTCCCTTACAAAAGTGAAATTTATTAATTTGAACCATGGTCCTAGTAACTATTAGCAAATGGGATTGAGCTAGTCTCTTGTCATGATGGTATTTGCATGTTCATCCATGGTATACTATCACCCTGTAAGACATTTGCCTGTAAAACTAAAACATAACAGCTCCAAAAAACACAATTGCAATTTTTAGACCACATTTACATAGCTAATAGGTTATATTGTCTTGCCATTGATAGCAAATGTGTTGTTTTGCTAAATGTTTTAAAGAAACATTTGCAAATGTGTATTTTGGAGAGAAAAGTGATGTTTTGCATTTTCAATGGCCTTACAGGGTTTTAACATTGTGCTGACTGTTCTACAATACACATGATAGTAACCACATGTCAATGCACAATGAGTTCAGCTACTAGTGATCAGTTTAACACATCAATACCTAAATTGGCAAAATAATGTAGACTTCAAAGTGTCTAGCAATAAAAAAATTAACCCATGAAGAGCTTTAATTTGCAGTGATAATCCTTCTTGTAGTGTGTTTTCCCCTGCTAGCAGGTAGTCTGTCCAACTAAGACTCTCTGTTTAGAGATATGTGGTGTTTGTGAATAAAAATAAAAAACACTTCGTATTGGATTGTGTACAAATAATGCATCCTATATATTTACACTGTTATATTTTTTCCCCTTTACATTCTCCAGACTGAACAATGTGACAGCATTAGGGGGCAGCAGTACTCCCAAGACCAAAAACACAAAACCAGCTCAGTAGAATGTACTTGATGAATGTACCTCCAATTGCAGCAACTCATACAGAATGGAGAACCTGTGGCCCACCGAAAAGCTATAGCGTTCCGCTCTGCTGCGATGACTCTGACATTGACTCGCCCTCCAGTGGCACGCCAATCGCGGAGAAGGTTCAGATGATCATAGAAAGCCTTAGGAGCTCCCAGTCTTCACACGACATGGGTGACCAGATCGAAGGAAATGTTCTATCTGTACAAGACACTCACCCCCTGGTATGCAGAGGTGGGTCAGGTCTTTTATTGGGGACCAGATCCAAAGGCTCCACTGAAAACCGACATACAGGTGTTTCCTCCACAGTCAACTCTGAAAGCCAAGAGTGTGACAGTGACGATTCTGTGGACAGGGGCATTGAGGAGGCAATATTAGAGTATCTCAAAGAAAAGGATGACAATAAAGGCAAGCCAGAGCAGTCCACTAAAGTTCCCCAGCCATCCAAAGTTAACACTAAAATTTCTCCTATTCCTGAGAGTTCCAAACAGTATTCTGAAAGCATTAAGATTTTAACGGCTAGCAACCAGTTTCCAAAAATTGTAAAAGTGGATGCTCCTGCAGCATCATCTCTTCCACTAATCATGAAAAAGCCTTTCAAACACAAGGCCCCCTTTAAAGAAAACCCTGTTAAGAATAAAGATACAAACAAAGGCACTACAGGCAAACACTCCAAAGAGCAAAATATGTGTGACTCTAAGAGAAACAATGAATGCCAAACAATGCAAAGTACTCTGTTTCCTTTCATAGTCAAGACTGAGCAACAATCCCCTGATTCTAGTAGTGATGATGGCATTGAGGAGGCCATTCAGAGATACCAATTAGAGAAGAAGCAGAGTAGAAGCAGTGATATTTGTAAGCACCTGTCTCACAAAGAAGAGTCTGATTCCAGCAGTGACGATGGAATCGAGGAAGCCATTCGCACTTACCAGCTAGAGCAATTAAAAGAGAGGAGTACTCTGAAGCCGTTCCTGCAAAAGCAGAACCCTGTGATCATGTCATCAGTGAGCCCCGTTCAGAGCACGAGCGCTGGAAAAGTACAAAAACTGAAATCCAAAAAGAAATCCGAAAAGGTAGTTAAGTCAGCATTTACTGCCATGCCTATTATCATACATAAGAATATGCCCCCTGGAGCACACAAAGATAAAGGAATTGGAGTGCTTCCATCAAAAACTGAATCTCTGACAGAGCAACACACCCATCCCATTCCAAAGGTCAACACCTCTGCAGAGCTAATGTGTGCAGAGGCAATCCTGGACATTTCAAAAGCTGTAATGCCTAGGGCATTCAGCCCTCATGTTGACCTAAGCAGCATTAACCCCAATCCATCCTTGTCACTCCCATCTAGTTGCATCGGTGACGGAAGTGATGACAGTTCAGTTGATAGTGAAGATGGAATTGAGCAAGAAATCCGAATGTTTCTTGAACAGAAGGCACAAATGCACAAAGAGTCCACCAGCACGGCTACTACCATGACAGGGCCAGTCACCTGCACTAATGAAGATAAAGTTGCATCGAAGCAAGACGTGTTCCAGAGGAAAACTGTGAAGCAATCCTCGATCCAGAAAGGAAAGATTAACTTGGTGGAATCTAATGTTTCCCCAAAACCAGTGATGCATCACAAAAGTAAAGTTAATGTAGCTTTTATCTCCTTGTCAGAGAACGGAAGAGCGTCGCGCTCAATGTTGTCTGCACAGAGAGGTCCAACGCTGCCTTCGACAGGATCAGATGCAGTGCATAGAGGAGACAAAAGCAGTTCCCTTGATAGTGACGAGGACCTTGACACAGCCATAAAAGACCTGCTCAAAACAAAGAAGAAGTTAAAAAAGAAGACCAGAGACCTGAAGCTAAAAGCAAGGAAGTGTCTCAAGGATTCAGAACCTCCCCCTGGACATTCGTTGCAGGCAAAAAAGCTCAAACTAGAACCTGTTCCCAAGCGTGCACATTTCAAAAGGGCTCACAAGAGTGGCGATGAAATGGCAGCAAGGTCTAAACAGAGCAAAAAGACTGTTTCGCCACACAAGCAGGGCAGTAAGGGAAAAGAACAGTTCCATGGAGGTGGAATAGAAAACATGGATGTCTCTGGTGGGGAAGATACTGCCTCAATTCACAATTGTCAGCCTGTTGTTAAGGAAGAGGAAGAAAGCAGTTCAGTGGACAGTGATGATAGCATTGAGCAAGAGATTAGAAAGTTCTTGGCGGAAAAGGCTATGGTTCCCACTGTACAGCAAAGCAAAGAAAGGGATGCAACAGTAAATACTAATGTTGAGGCGTGTGTCCCAATTTCAGACATTAAAGTTGAATCGGAAAATCAGCTGGCTGAAATTTCAAGAAATAATGAAACGCAGCATTCTGACTCGTCTCTGCTGGGCTGTCCTGAAGGCCATGCTTCTCAGGATAGAGAGGCATTTCCAAACGCACACAAGGCCCTTCCACAGAGCACTGACACCACTCCCACTGTCATTGTACCAAGCCTTAACTTCCCCCTTGCTAATAGCCATGGTCTGGGGACTGTTAAAACAGACAATTGTAAGTCAACTATTGAGGGCGCCAGTGCAGAGGTGACAAGAGCTCTGCCAAGGACGAGGCCCATTCTTGTCCATTCTCAGTCCGCTTCAAAGTGGCGTCAAAGCCTGGGACTCCCCACTACTGAGCCAAGGCGTGTGTGTCCCAGCAGAACCCCATTGCATGTCACCCCACCCAGAACAACAGAGAGGGAAACCACAAGTCCATCACTCCAGAGAGGGGACAGCGGACCAAAACCTTCTGCCGTCCTATGGTCTTCAGCGAGGGGCAGCAGATCCCCCTTTTGCCACCCTGCACAGAGACCTGTACACTATCTGTCCCCTATAACATTCTTCAGCCCATTATCTGCTGCCAGGCTGACCCCAGGGCAGCTGCAGGGCCACAAACAACAGGCCCCTGTGTCGGGCCAGACTGAGAGGAATGTGTTCGTGAATAAGAGCGCATTAGTTGAACTCGCTTCAAACCGCACTAACCACATCCCGGTCCAAAGCAGAAAGTTGAGCGGCGCAAAGGACGGTGAGGAGGCCCCTCCGAGCTTAAGAAAAAGAAAGGAGAGTGAGAGCGTGAGACCAGAAGAAGATATAGGAGCCCAGGTAGGAAGAGCAGAGGAAGAGTTTGTAGATGAGACAGATTGTGAGCTAGATGACAGAAGGCGTCCTGAGAAGAAGCCAGTGCTTTCTACTCTGTAAGTATAGGTAATTGTTTGGTTTGTGTGAACACAATGGTATGTAAACTATAGCCGTATGCAGCACCATTACTTGTGCTCTTGCACTTTTTCAGGTCATGTTCGAGCTTACTCATTGATAGCCTCCAAGGGAAAGGTAGTTTAAATACTGAAAAATATAATGCAAGAACATTGGATTAATATTGCATTTATATATTTAATTACAAGGTATGGCACCATTTTAAAAACTACTGTTTTGAATCTCCGAAAAGCAATAACCACCATTTGGTCAAACCTACTAACTGACATACGTTGCTTTCTTACAGGAGCTGATTAATAACTAAACAAAGTGTACAATCAAACTGATCAAGTTATTAAAAATACAAAACAGACATTTCCTTTCCTTTTTAAGGTGGCAAGGTCGAAAGACTTTAAAAAGTCTTTATTGCCATCATTACAATGCACGTGCAGGCAAGGCTGTCTTCAATACATTTTTCAAAATTATTAAATGTTGGTTTGTCTAATAATTGGTTGGATGTAATCTTGGGATGTACAGCACAGTTAGGTGTCCACTGATGTTAATATGCTTTGCCTTGCATGTACTGTACGGTAGCCAGATAAACTGATACCTTTCAATAACATTTCACAGTTCCCTGGGATTGTTCTCTTAAATCAGACTAACATTGACTCACATTAAATGTAAGTGTTTATAACACAAAGCCACAATACAATCTTCTGTCAGCCTGAGCCAACATCTCGTATTGCATTTTCACATCTGATTTTCTTCTATGGGCAAAATAATAGCCATTCAACCAATGGTTGTATAGAAGGATGTAAATTAAGGCCAGTTTTTGATAAAAGTAACATGGCTTAATATGACCTCTGAGACAATTATTTAGTTTCAGAGAACTCTGTTGGTCCTCTGTCTTAATGGACTTGTCCTTTAGTGTGTTTATTTCATTGTCATATAGGTGTTTTCTTGAATTTTCATATGTGAAAACACATTTATTTATTTTTGTTTATCAAAAAAGACTTACTGAACATGCTGTGCATTGCCAGTTTTGGTAAATATTTTGCAAGGAGTGTTTTTTTTTTCTCTCCCTTATACCCTTTCAAAGGAAATCATCTTTTTGCTGTATCTTTTAATTGTACCTGTGTAATAAAGATTGGATTTAAAAAGACAAATGTCTGTTAATTTATATAAAATAATAATGTATTATGTTAACAGTTGATTACTCCATTGATAATTTTTTTTAATGTTTCCTCTGCATTTGATCCATCCTTAGGAGCAGTGTGGAACCACATGTGCAGTGGTTGCACATTGCAGGGTCCAACTCCAGTTCTAATGCTAGAGTCTTGGTCAAGGACAATGGCAGGAGTGTTTACCTAACATGCATGTCTTAGCTGAAACTTGCCTTGGTATTTGTGTGAAATCTTCTAAGTACTTGAATGATGTGCCACATTCAACAGCTATTATGTTTGGCACATACTGTTCCTGTAAACTGTAGATAGAGGGTTAAGAGACTGCACTGGTCTGGTCTCATCTCCTGCTCTCCCTTGCCTAGGTCCTTGTCCAGCGCTATTGATCCTGGAATCACCCTTGAGCCTTACATAGATTTCACCACAGAGGCAAGGAGTAAGAGGTTCAGCCGAAAGTGCATACCTGTAAACGGCAAGGAGGTACAATACATAAAGCATAAGATTGGTTTAGTGTTTCATTGTGTTTTATGGCTTTTAAAAGTTAAAAGGTGTAGGATTCCTCCTGAAGTAATATGATAATTTATGATGGTTTTAAACAGAACAAGACACTGAAGCAAGTCAAAAGAAAACTCCAGTTTGTTCCCGTGTCACGGTACATGATTAGGCCTACCTGAACTAAAGATTCTGCCAGGATGACAGTCTAGAACATAAGCCTACATGTTAGAGATTATATTTGTCTGTTTTACATATTGTTTTTCATAAAATAACTATAGTTACTATATCGTATAAGATTATATTTGATGTAGGCCTACATTATTTACTCATGCACGTGTTATTCATTAGGCAATGTTAGTTCATGGTTACTGTAGCCTATAGTTATGCATTACAAGACGACACGTAATGTTATATATTGTTAAATATCAAAGGTTTACAGAATTAATTTTTATAAAACAAAAACACGTTATTTACGGTTATGTTGACGGTGTTATGACATTTAAACATGTCTGTTTACGTTTTCTAATGCCATTGCCTGTAATTTATTCTGGTCGTCACTTCAATAAAGTTGCACATTTCAAATGGCTTCTGGGAGATGTAGTGCATTGTCGAATTTGTTATCCGGGTTATTACGCTGTACGTAATGTCGCGGACTTCAAGTACCAGTTGCAATTCTTTGACCTGTGGAGTCTGGTGGGAGTGGACCGAACCGATCGACGGCGTCGAGCATGGCAGCTAGGGTGCTAACGAAAGGTAGTCTAATATTTTTAAACGTTCAGTGTGTTATGTTCTCATTGCTTGTGAAATTGGAAATATATATATGCTGTGCTATAATTAAAATGCATGTGTGATTTAAGCTATATGGTTAAGGTCTTTATTGGCAATTGTACTGTAGCTAGCAAGAACTCATTCGCAATGTTTCTCTTATTATTGAAGGACTTTTAGGGCTACGTAACCCACCATTGGTTACAATAGGCTACTGCAATGCCCACCTATATACCACTGCAGCAGCAGCACAATCAGTTCAACGTCAAAATGACGATCACGTTACAGGTGAGCAACAATCATAATTTTTATGTTGCTAATAAGAAACATTCTGGAAATAGCTACCGGTGTTATGTGCCTACTGGTTCCCAAGATAACTGGTTCCCAATCGCGTTCATGTGGTGTGCGCGCTTGTGTTTACTTAACCGCAGCACACCTCTGGCAGCAGATTCGTCTAAATTACACAAGTATTAACAATACGTTTTCATTCGTCAACTCATTATTACATTCGCAAATAGGTTTTATAATAATGCGAACTACATCACAACTCGCTACAACTCCTAGAATTATTAAAAATATTAGTTTCCAAAAGCTAGTTTATCTGGAGTGGGTCTCTATCACGCCAAATAAAAAAAAGAGAAACAACTTCAACTCCTTAACCACTAAGCTAACGTATCCGATGCAGAGCATTTGGCCAATCTAATATTAAACACTTTGGTTAATAGTAACATTTTGTTTTGAACTGCCTTATGATAATGATGATCATTTCTCTACGGTAGATGATACAGTCCAAACGTTCACAGCAGTGAGATCAGTAGGGATTTTATATAGAACATTTTCAACGACAAGATTGATTAATTTCAAAGTCTCCAATATGGTTAGTCTAGCAGTCTAAAGTGAGTAGGATATATGCTTTTCCATTTTATATCTAATATTCGTCTAAGATCTGTAACGCTATGTATGTTGTAGGTATGTTTCACTAACACGAATTCACTTCTCTAAACCTCTTTATATAGCCTACATTTCCAAATGTTGGTGATTGTCAATTGGCTACAACAGCCTTGAATCGACTATAGCTTAGCATACGTTCTTTGCAATTACTCACAATGTTAAAATCATAACTAAAATAACTATACACTCTCTCCACACCCAGTAGTGTTTTCCATGTCCTAGACATAGGCTACAATTATTCATATCAACCTGAAGAACTCAACACAAATGTCTATATAGCAATATATTAATCAATGGATACGACGATCAAACGTTATTAACGACCTGAACGTTATCTGACTGTAGCCCATTAGGGTAGCCTATGAAACCAGCATCATCACTCAAAACTAAATGTTATGAGGTTGATGACCTATGTGCTAACTATAAACTAACCAAATTATCATAAGACAACAAATATTGGAGACTTAAATATGAATCAATGTCTTATGATGTTGAAAATGTTCTATATTAACCCTAATGATCTCACTGTCTGGACTGTGTATTATCACCTACCGCACTGAAACCAGTTGTAAGACAAAATGATTAGCAGAATACTTTACATCAGTTCCTTTGGCCTAGTGGTTAAGGTGTTGGGTAATAGTTATTTGTCAGATTTTATTTCGAGTGATCGAGACCCACTCCAGACAAACTACTTTTTCGAAACTAATATTTTTTATAATCCTGGGAGTTGTAGAGGGTTGTGATGTAGTTCTCATTGATATAAAACCTATTTGCTAATGTAGTAATGAGGTGAGGAATGAAACGTATTGTTAATATTTGTATAATCTGCTGCCAGATGTGTACTGCGGTTAAGTAAACACTATCACGATGGGAAACCAGTTATCTTGGGAACCAGTAGGCACATAACACCGGTACTGTTATTACATTTTTCTCATTCCACAGACAAAATAATGACGCAGCCTCTTGAGTCTTCAGACTTTTTCCGTTTGTCAGAGCTGTTTTCCTTAAAAGACCTCTTTGATGCCAGAGTGCATCTTGGCCATAAAAAAGGATGCAGACACAGGTTAGTTTGTACCGTACCACATTTAAATGAAAGTTATACCTACCGCTCATCTAGGCCTATATACAAAGAATATTTAAACAAACATATATGAGGAGTAACCTGTGTGGCTTTTAAATTATAGATAATCGGTATTATTTAAAAGGATATATGGATAAAGGTCTGTGAAGACACATAATAGACAGAATACAAAAAGAAAAATTAAGAAAATGAATGCATCATGATCTCATTATATTGTAAAGCCATCTGACTTATTGTTTTTCTTTTTCCCACGTAGGCTAATGGAGCCATACTTGTTTGGCTGCCGTCTGGACCATGATATAATCGACCTAGACCAGACAGTGGAGAATCTCCAATTGGCCCTTAACTTCACCGCCCATATAGCGTACCGCGGGGGAATCATCTTGTTTGTCAGCCGGCGGCGCCAGTTCAGCCATTTAGTGGAGTGCATGGCCAAGGAGTGTGGCGAGTATGCCCACACACGCTACTGGCAGGGAGGCCTCTTCACCAACGCCCACATCCAGTACGGCACAGGGGTGCGTCTGCCAGACCTCATCGTCTTCCTATCCACCCTCAACAACGTGTTCCAGCAGCATGTGGCGGTCAGAGACGCAGCCAAGATGAACATCCCCACCGTGGGTGTGGTGGATTCCAACTGTAACCCCAGCCTGATTACCTACCCAGTGCCAGGGAATGATGACACGCCGGTTGCAATGGAGCTGTACTGTCGCCTGTTTAAGATGACCATCAACCGTGCAAAGGATAAAAGAAAACAGATGGAGCTACTGAGTGGTCTGTCGGCAACCCCCGCACAGAGGTCGTGAGATGAGGGACTCGTAAAATTTACACTGAAAAGTTTAGTCCTAAATAATAAAGACTGTAAGATGCTTCTTAAGCTTGTCTCATTCTCTGTAAAACTGCTTAATAGAGACGAAGCGCAACAGGTCATACTCTGAAAACTACACTCACGGGGGGGGGGGTAACAGTTCTCAGCGCTCCATTGACTTTACATTGCGTTAAGCTAAGATAACGTCATCTCTGATTTCTAAAATAAAAACGGAAACCTTCCTTAAAGCTGTTGTGTGGCAGGATGCACTACCCACCAGGTAGTTTTCATAACCTGTCGAACCTAAAAAAGTTGTGAAAAAGAAAAGTAGACGAAATGGGATGGATACATGCAATAGAGACAGAAATCATATTGCTTTAACAACTACGCCTAGGTAGACACAAACGGTATTAGTTCAGTCACCATGCAACATTTATATTTTGGCACGCTATGTCAACCAGTCACCAAAGATAGTCATATTGAGTCATTAGGACTTAAATGTGCTTTGTGTCTATGCTGAGGCCTGGCTAAATTGTTCACAATGTCAGTCTATTACTTTTATTTATCTGAAGATCATCCACAAATGTGTTACAAATTCAGGTTATTACCAAGAAAAAAATAAACAATGTATCGGCTTAAACACATTTGCCATTATTATGTGACATTGTATCATTGTATTGTAGCCTAATATTACTTTTTTCTTTTCATTTAGTTTAAAATTAAGTTAGATGGTTTTAAATATGTGCCACTAGCTTGTGCAAAAAATAATCTAAATGGCTCCATTCTATAAATATTATGGTTATCCGGGTTCCCCCTCCCCCAACTGCCCTTTCGCCAAAAGTCCTGACTGGAATTGGTCCTACTCAGTATCCGTAGTGCCTTATAACTACACCCCGCTCTTCCGCTGTGCTTTCTTTGTGTGCAGCAGCAGCAATATAGACGGTGAGTCAATTAGAGCATGTAAATGTTATGTTTTGACTGTTACACAAAATAATGGACGCTGTTACGTCTACAGGATATTGATGTTTAAATGTCGGCACCTGCTATAACTGCACACCTGACATGGTAAGTAGTAAGTTGCCGAATAATAGCTGAATTTGCTCTTTTTTGTGGACGGAAAAGTATAAATTAAGGCTGCGTTTTAAGGTTAAATATATAACATGGTGGGTGTTTAGATTATATTTTTGATGAATTAACCATGCCCTGCCACGTGCAGCAAGGCCTTATTTGTTAGGCCTACATGGGAGCTGGCAAGGGGCTTAACTTTCAACTACTTAATTCAAGGTCAACTCTTGGCCTTAAAAAGTCAAATGTTTTCACAAATGTTGTTGCCATAGAAATCGACAAGTGCTTACAGATAGTCTTACACTGCTAGCCCTTTAGAAATTATCCGTGTATTCTGCCGACACTTGTGTGCACTATGAAAGCTAGTTAAAAGTTATTATCCAAATCTAGTAACTACAGATGGTCATATCAAAACACCTCAATGAAACTGAAGTTGCTGATCCCACTGCCGTTTTTAACATGTTCTTCGCAGATGTGACTCGACAATGACTTAACAAATATCAATCGAACTTTAATACCTTAAATATTGGTTACAGTGAGCATATGGAGCAGCCTTGTTGGCAATCATCCTGTGTTTTGTGCCTGCTAAAAAGCAGAAGCTCTAGTGATGTAACACAACAGCCATGTGTTTAAATAATGATTGTGTCCACAATATATAGCTGGCAGTTACCAGGGGTGAATGCCAACAAACACACCATGAAGTACCAGAGTTGTCTGCACAAGAAATCAACAAGCTGATCTAATGCTGCCCTGTTCCTCAGAAGCTGGTGGTTTGCACTAACAATAGTGTCTTGTAAAGACACGTAACAGGTAAGGTGACTGTTTAAACTCAACCTGCCCCTAGAGGTGTTGCAGTCCGACCTTGTGTCGAGCCTGTGTCATTAGGGGCAGAGAATAAATGGACTGAAGACTATCTACACCCAGTACCTAGAACAATGGGAACATGGGATGATCTAAAGTTCCAACACATTGCTTTATTGACCTTTTAAATACTGGATCTAAAACCAACTGGACAGTCACATTTCTCATGAGTAATCTGTATTGCCAATTTTCTTGTGATACCACTGCGAATGGTCTAAAGTAGTAGCATGTTATGAAACCAACTAAAAAAACAAAAAAACTCTATAATGGCAAAGTTAGTAGAAAACTATTACAATTAACCTTCCCATATTTGCTTTAGTAAAGGAGTATTGTAAACAAATATCAGGAATACTCTGTAACATGTCAATATTGTGTTTACTATTTGTGATAAATTAAGATTAACATGGCTCTGATGTCTCTTAGCTGGTGTATGGCCCACAATGGCATCTGAAGCAGGACATCTTGTGAGGTAATTGACAGTAACTTTGTCACTACATTATCATTGCTCCTGACAACTGTCTGTGTGAAAGAGTTGACTTTGCCCTTTGAGACACAACTGTGGCACAAATGTCTATTGTTGTGCATTAAGAAGGCAAACAGAAACCGGCTCACGATGGCTCGAAGTCCCTGTTCAGTGGGTATCGGGTATGGAACCGGGCCGGATATGCTCAGGTTTTGCTGTAAGCCTACTTGCTACCTGAATACATAATGCACTTTGAATCTAAAGGGCTGTGCTTTGATTGTCCAGACTGCCAATGGTAAGACTGGTTTGAGCCGCAGTCCACATGCCCCTCCCACACCTGAGCCCACTCCTCTCTTCTGTTTTAGCTGTAATTGTGAGCTGGGGTTAAATTGTGACTCATGTATTTCCTCAGCCTGCCCCTAGAGGCGTTGCAGTCCGACCTTGTGTCGAGCCTGTGTCATTAGGTGCAGAGAATAAATGGACTGAAGACTATCTACACCAGTACCTAGAACAGTGGGAACATAATGATCTGAACACATTGCTTTATTGAACTTAACTTGATTATAATGTTAAAATTTGATATTGTTTTATCTCATGTTTTTTGAATCAGGTGCATCATCTCAAACTGTCACTGCTGTTATCACACACTGGTTTTGGCCTCTAAAGGAAATATAGATCTGCAGACTTCCTGTTTCAAGATCTTCGAATTTGATCCGGTAAAAAGCAATTGTATTGTGTAAAATGTACTTCCCGTGTTTATGAAATTTTAAAATAAAGAGTTGTTTACTACACTGCTGTCTCTCAACTTCAATAATTTTACACACATTGAAACAATTGGAGGGCATTAAAAAAAGCTTACATTATTCCTGCTCAGTGTGACATGTTATATGTGCACTATACTATAAAGGGATGATTTCCCTAAACTAAATGTAAACTTGGGACAGCATTGTCAATGTCCAAACTAGTGCAATTACTAATCAACCTTCAGCTGCAGAAATGTGGGGATATCAGCATTGCCAGTTAAATGTCAACCCCATTAATGACCCGTTACAGATTAATCACTGCTTTGTACACCATTTATGGCAAAAGAACTGGGACTTCTCGTCATGGCACAATACAGTTAATTATTCCTATTGTAAGATCAAACCTTACTGTACTTATTTTGAGACTTGTAAATTAACACACAGGGCCCTGATAATGTAACATAATACCAATATGCTGGAATTAAAACTCATGGCCTCCTGGATAGCTTGCCTGCTTACTTACTACTGTATATTCAGTCTGCTTCACAGTAGGTGTGTCAAGTATAGGGCCGGCCACCAGAAGTAAACACTTGTTAGTCGAGACAGCAGCCTCTTGTTCTAGCTTCTCAGGAGTACTGAGTGTTGGAGATCTTCTTCCACAGCAGTGTCTTCAGGTTGTTGAGCACGAGCGAGTGGTGCACCTCCATTTGGCTGGCCAGGCCGCTGAGCGTCACACACGTGCCAAGCTGTTTCTCCAGGTCCCCGCGGAGATCGGAGGGCGCCCCGAACAGCAGGAAGTCCTGCAGCAGCGTGCACACCTTGGCCAGGTTGGGCTGCACCACCTCTGTGTTGCACTGCTTCACCAGGCGGTCGCACGTGGCCGTGCAGTCGCGGCCGTACGTGCAGTCGGCGTTGCTCTGGCAGCGGCGGCCACGCAGGAAGCCGCGCACCACAGCCTCCGAGGTCACGCTGCGCAGGTCAGCCATTTTGCAGTCGTACTTGGCGTTGAAGCCTACGTGGCGAGCGCTGGCGTCGCACATGAGGAAGCTGCCGTAGGAGCCGTGGAACACCTCCTCCACGAACTCCAGCAGGCCGATGGTGATGCGAGCACGCCGCGGCCAAGCCGGCGCCAGCCAGCGGTTGACGCCGGAGCTCAGGGCTTGGGGAACCACAGCCTGCAGGTAGCTGGGGACCTCCAGCCTGTAGAGGGAGCTATGGCTCACTCGCTCCGTCACGTACAGGTCTCCGCAGAAGCCCAGCAGCTTGGGGGTGTGTTCTTTCTCCTGCAGCGCCAGCATCAACAGGAACTCGTTGATCTGGAGCAGAGCCCACACTGACTTGGCCTCGGCTAAAGACACCTTGCCATCCTGGTTAACATCGGCTAGTGTGATGACTCGCTCCACCAGGGTGCTCAAAGATGGCTGCTCCCCTAGGTGAGCCTGCGGCAAGAGTAAATGATGTTAAAGGCCATATATATGAGCTTGCCTGCCACTAGATGTCACTATTTCACCGTCAGCCACACAGACAACAAAGCTGTAATTACAACAAAGACTATCGTTCTCTGCTGAGGATGCAATTACTCTTTATACATTACAGCAAATAGAAATATAGTAGCTATAGTATACATGTTTAAAATGTCATGCAAATATATCCTTTAAACACATACTTTGTGGTGCATTTAAAGCTTGTTTCATATCGCATAACATTATCTCTGAAGAGATGTTTTGAACGGGTTACGTTATTGAGCCTAGAAGTCAGAACAAACAATGATACTTTATATACTGTAATAACAAACATACATTAAGTCATCTAGTGTTTGTTTTCATACAAGTTTCCAGGGACCTATGCCCTCTCATACTCTATCGAGCCCAATGTGAGAGCTGGGTGGCTCACTTATATTTGCCAAATGACTTCAACCTTCACTTCCTATAATTTCTTTCACTTCCTGCAAAGATGCACCACTGGGTTCAGTTATACAGGTCTCTTATCAAATCTAATTTTTGGCATGTTTACTGGAGAATGTCACTATCAATATAAAATGTAGAGAAATTACATAGTGCTGCAGGCATATGAAAAAAATCCAATCTGTAATTAGTTTAGATTAATTTATAACAAGGTTATACTTTAAAATCTTTTAAATTCTGCTTTTATTATTATGCTTGAATATTGCTTGAATAAATATTCATAATATTTTATGATGTTCTAAACATCACTGTTACAAGCCCTTCAGCTCTGACATTAGCTAAAAAAAATGTATACCCAGGAAAACAAATATAAGGGGTTTCATTTTACAGAGATCATCAGTTACTCAGTTATATCATTGATTCTAACCAACGGGTGTAAAAATGTTTGTGGCTGCTATGAATATTTATCATGTGGACAGTCATGGAGTGATTATAATGTTTGTTAAGCTAATGTATTTGTTATTGACTTTCAACACTGATATCAACTAAAGCATGGAAGGAACCAAAGTACATAAATGTAAAAATGTGTGCATTCTTGTTCATGCTATCTCTGTGATGGTTCTGTCATAGTAGGGTTCAGGAAACCTTGAGAAATCCATGCAGCATCTCTCTAAATTCATCCATGGAGGTTCCCCGGGTGGGTTTGTCAAACAAGCTCATCTCCTGGCGCAGAACAACATCAGGAACTGGATCCATCACAGCCTGCTCAACCCCACATTTGATCACCACCGGACGCTCCTTCCACAGACCACTGTACACCTGATAGGACAACATGCGCATTTATATGTCTGATGCCTGTTTAGAAATGATATTACGTTACACAGCAGCATCATTTTAACAAAAGTCAGTCATGTCAGTCACTGCAACATTTAGGTTATAGTCTGCGCTGCATAAATTATATACTGTATGTTGTGAATGCGCTCCTCAACATTTACGTTTGAGACAAATTATATCCACTATAGTTTGTTGATAAGGTCATAAGACATCCATGTGTTGGAACGGGTCCTTGGTGTCCTCTATACCTGATGTGTAGAGGATGTAGACATGCAGCGTTGCAGAGTAAGAGTTTGCTGATCACACAAGGCCTTGCAGGATGAACCTGAGATTATACCTCTTCTGTAGTGATCACACTGAAACAAGAGCCAGGAAACATACTTCAGAAAATCACTGCAATCATCACTCCTTCCAATTTGCCCTGTGACAAGGTTGACAGCTAAATATGCAGTATTAAGTATCTTAAGATGTCTGTTTATCTGTTTTCCAAGGTCAGCATGCATTTTTTTTTAAATCCAGCCAGAGAACAGCATTCGCACAAAGGTTGTAGTGAACCCGGCGGTCCCGCGCATTAAACAATAACATCCTAACAGACATGTTATCATTAAAATGTATTCTTCTAACTCCATACTAAGAGACACA